>APFE030247181.1:99568-141176 GCA_000404065.3 Pinus taeda | reverse complement strand
CTACAAACTAAGAAAACCTATTTGAAGTAAAAGCTCACAAAAAGTCTTTTTGAGGATGTTTTACTTGGTTACAAGCAAACCAAGGACCAATTTGTCCAGAATCACAAATAAGTCAAGAACAACCAATTTTGTTTTCCCTTTTAAAAGTGAAAATCCAAACTTTCAATCACAAGCTTTTCGAAGTTTTGTAAAGAGAAAACTCAAAGCGGATTCCTCAACAAGGGGAGATTTCATAAATGGTCATACTCATAAGAAGGCTAGTAGACACTAAGGTGATCTGAAGTTTCTACAGCCTCTAAGCTCAGAGCCACTACACAACCAAATCGAAACACAGACCCAACAAGCAAAACTCCTAGGAATTTCACCTAAAACCCTAATGCTAATGAAATTAAACCAAGGAAAGATTTCAACCAGTCACATGTAGGTATGGGCAAAGGATAACCACTAGAAAAACAAAATAAAACTAACTGAAAGAGAAAAAGTCAAAATTTTCAAAAATTTAGCAGGGTACGTAGGTGCAGAGTTTACCCAGGTGCGGGTACGCTCTGTGCACAAAGTAAAAGTGCGTACAGGTACGCACTGTGATACATGTGCAGACTGCGGACTTCGACCAAAGTAATGAAAAATAAAAAACAAAGCTAAATCCACTAAGTCTACCCAAATCCACACACAACAAGCCAAAAACAGAAACAAAAAGGAAAATTTCTCAAGTCAAAGAAAAACGAGGAAAACAATCAAGTCCCCAGCGGAGTCGCCATTTTGTCACGCGGAATGAGTCGATCTTACAGACAAGACAGACCTTCCTAGAATCTAATGAAGACCTAATGAAAAACAAACCAACCAGACACTATCTTTCTCTAAATGTTCTTTATAAATAATGGCAAACAAATGTGTTTTAAGGCCTACCTCATGTCCAACACAAGTTTGAAGATGCCTTCGCTCCTTTGATCCAAGTAAGTTCCTTCGTCACAAACCTGCAGGCACAAACAAGGCAAATGATTAAATAGCACCTGAATATCAAGTATTATAAAACATATTCAACATGAAAGTCAAGGAGTGCATGAAACAAATAACATAAGATACTTGTTGAGAAAAATGAGCTTGATTGTATTAATTCAAAAGGAGAAGAACCTTACAACCTTTGCCTTGACGTTGTACAAGCTCCTCCCAGGGTCAAATAAGAAGTCTCCTCTACTTTGACAAGCTTCACTCACTCCCCAATGAGGCCAAAAAGGTATGTGATATCTCCTCTTAAGCTCAAGTAGGAAGTCTTGATTTCACTAGCATTTACCCTCAAAAGTTCAGCTTCTAACCTCTCTGGCCACTGACCCAATGCCTCAATTTATAGTGTAATGGAGATCAGTTACCAGCTCCTCCTTCAAAGGGATAGAGTCCTCCTTCAAAGGGATAGCTCCTCTCAACAAGGGATTAGTTCCTCCTATGATGGGATGCATGAACCACTTGGAGCGAACAATCCACGTAACAAATGCTTCTAGAAAACTCTAGAATTAACCCAAGATGATTTTTTCAAGATAAAGATTGCGCCTTTTGACTTTTACAGGGGTACGCACCCTCCCCTTTACATATAGAGCGTATAAGTACGCAGATAACCTTGAACAAAAGGTGCGGGCCCGCAGGCAAAAGTAAGAGAAAGTGCGGAACCAGAGTTACATTGCTTTTTTGATGTCTTTCTCTCATTTTTCAAGCTTGTTTTGAAGAGCTGAGGTTTAAGACTTGCTTAGGAAGCTGGTATAGGTAATGATAGGCCTACACCGACTGCAAATAATCAAGGTGACGATATTTTTGTGTAACACATAACAAAATTCACTCGCTTAATTATAATAAGTCTCTAGGTATGCTTGTCAAACTTTATAGGTCAAAATCATTTAATAAATTGAGTTGGCAATTCATTTTTCACATCCTCATTACTCTTGCGTTTGCAGAAAGATGGATTTATTGAGTTTTTTAACTCATTTCCGAAACTTGCATCTCCATCCTAGTTAATGGGTCTCTCTTTCACACTTTTGTACCCTCAAGGGGTATTAGGTAGGGAGACCCCATTTCTTGTTACATCTTTTCCCTCATGGTTGAAGGGTTGGGTTAATCTATCAACTCAACCCTATAGCTCAGCCAGTTAAAAGGTATTCCCCTTGGTTCCCATGATTTCTCTTCTTCACACCTGTATTTTGTGGATAATACTCTTCTCTTGGGCATCCCCACTATCAAATAAGATACTACCCTTAAAAATATCCTTCAAGACTTCTCCGATGCTTTGAAAACCTCCATTAACATGGAAAAATCTCAAATCTTATTTTCTAACACCTCGTTTGTTATTAAAATTCACATATATTATTTCCTTAGTTTTTAGAGGAGATCTCTTTCACTGAAATACCCTAGAGCCCCTCTAACTAGTAATCTTATTTGACAAAAGGTATGGGAAAATCTTCTTCTTAAATTTTAAGCCAAACTTTCTTGTTGGACTTTTCGATCACTCAATCTAGCCGACCACTTGATCTTGCTCAAATCTATCCTTCAATCCCTCCCCACCTAATTATATTAGCAATGTAAGCCCCCAAAGACAGCCTAAAAATGATCAGGAATATTTAGCACAACTTCCTCTGGGGTGGTGCTAGAAGAGACTAAAAATTATCTCTAATTGCAATGGACAAAATATGTCAATTGAAAAAAGGAGGCCTTGGTCTTTGTGATCATGGTGGAGATGGATAAAAAACTAACGGGTTTATGGGGAAAAATGTGGAAACCTAAGTATGCCCCCAATACCTATGAATCTCAACTCATTAGAATGACAACAAACAATACAGGTTCTCATATTTTGAATGTTCCTTGAAGCAATTAACATCTTCTCGAAGAGAATTTTCTTTTGTAAATTAGAAACTAGAACAGTGCACTATTTTAGGATGAATCATAGCAATAGTGGAAAAAATTAACTCAAAATGAACAACTCTACCCAACTAGGGACTCCCTCATCTGTAGGGTTCAAATCTTAGTTTCACATTACTAGTCATCCCCCTGAGCTTCCCAATGGTACAATTGGAAGTCATGCAAAGAATGGATTGAGCCTCCCTCTCAAAATGAAAGCACAATTATTAAGTAAGAATTAGCAAACACAATAATTGTGGTTCAAGAGTGTTATAGGCATATTTGGGCACTGCAACCCTGATCACATATGTCCATAAACCAAGGGCTTCTAAGCCCCTAAAAGTGTTGTTTCATACCCTAAAGGAACAAGGTCAACTGATTACATCATTTCCTAGAAGTCCTCCCTGAACAATGCTCAGATTTGGTCAAAACTGGACCATATAGACTGCTCCATGCTGAGGGTGCGATGCATCTCACCTGTCTCTTGCAAAGGATGTGATGCATACTGAAAAGCCCTCCTGTAGGGTACGATGAGTGAGAGAAGACAAATGGCAGAGGCAGTTTGCTAGGTGGAAACCCAGAGAATCTTCTAGAAACTATTCATTTGACACTTGCCTCTCTGAATTCACCCAGGGGTGAGTAAGTGATCATGAAATCTCCAAGTGGAACCAAGAAATATTAGTGGAATGACACTAATAAAAATCCCAGAAGTTGACTCACCCCCTTGCCAATATCTATATATGAATTCCTCATCCTAGAGATCCAGAGGTTGGAATTTTGTATTTTGTAAGGAAGTGTTGTTGGTTTCTTTGTGAAATATTGTAGTGTTGGGTGATCTAGATTTTCATGAGGTGAAGAGGGATTTCATGCTGGGAGGATGGCGTTGGATCAGACAGCTTGGTTGTAATCCTCTCTTCTACTACTTCTATCAATAAAGCTATTTGAGTTTTCCTCCATATACTTGTATATTTCTGAATCTTGTATTGGTGTATGCATTTCTATGGTTAATATACATTTGATCCTATATTGTTTATGGTTATAGATCTCTATGCTTTGATGGTATTATTCTACTTTGACTCTATAGGTTTTCTTTGAAGCAGGACAAGTGAGAAAGGAGTGGTGAAAGTTCTGTGAAAGGAGGGAGGAAACAAGCAAGGAGACTAGTGAAAGACTGAGGTTGGTGCTCTCTGCTTCTCTCTCATCTATCTCTCATAAATGAAAACATAAGTGACTTTAAATTGTTTGTGTCTAATATAGCTACCTGTCTTAGTGGGACTAGCAGCTCTGAATGGACACTAGTTTTCCCGATAAAAAAATGGCAGCTCCACTGGGGAACAAATAGTTTGATTGTTAGTTACTGTTGCTTTCTTTATAAACTATAGACGGAGCCTGAAGTTAAGCCAGCTAGCCTTCAAAATGCTTTTGCTATGCAACTACAAAGTAGATCAATGCTGTTTCACTCAATCTCTGGGTTAGTTTATGAACTGAACATCTAACTTGCAAACATCCTAAGTTCCCTGGTGTTAGCTCAATAACCTCATTAGATTAGTCCCTATACTTTGTTTTTACTTTCTATCATTATCTCAGCCTAAATCCTGAACTTAGCTACAAACTGTGAGTGAAAACTAAGCTCAGTCTCATCCCTGGACCATCGCACTATCTCTCATTGGAAACCTGGATGCATCACACCTCTCGTGTGTTGCAGATGAGTTGCATCCCTATTTCCCTGTGTTACAAGTGCAATGATTGAGTGAGACTGTTTCTGCCTCCAGATTTTGGTTTTTTCTTCAGTATTTTCAGCTTTATTTGGGAGTTTTGTTGTCTATGATTAATATATCACTATTGAAACTCTCTTCCTTTGCATTATTTATCCTTAATTGATAAAGAATTGTGAATGTTTTTTTATGTATTTTTCATCATTTACAGTTCTCCTTTGCAAATCGTAGCTTAATCAAGATATCGTCTTTTGATTTGAAAGTGTCGCAAGTATCGTTTTTAGTCAAAGAAAAGAGTGTCGTAAATCCTTCCTCTTTTAGATAGTCGATCACACTTTTTCCATTGTATTTGATTTGAATCATCAATTCTTTGAAGTGTCAAACGCAGTTTTCAAGTCAAAATTGAAAGTGTCATCCAAATCTTCCTTTCGTTTTTGAATTTTTTTTTTCTAAAGTGTCACTTTGAGAAAAGATAGTTCAGATATATAATTAATTTTCTTTTTGTCATTCTCACTTTAAGGAAACTGAAAAAACAAATACATGCATGTGCATTTAAATTTAGACTGCATGCGGAAATTGATTTAGGAAAAGTGCATTTTGGTGTGTGCTCTCTGCTCTATGTTGAAAGAATTTTATTTCTCTTTCCTTAGTAGCTAAGATTTTCATTGCTAAAAGAAAGTAAACGACTGTTTATCATCTTAGATTGCATATTTAGGAATTGTATATCTACATCACGTGGTGAACCTTAAAGGCAAACTTCTTAAGAAAGATCAACTGTAAAATAAACCTCAATGAACATAAAAACACTTTGGAACCTAATGCACAACATATAGAAGTCTAGGCTAGAGACGTATTCCAGCGTCGTAAAGCCTGGTAACTATCATTTTCATTGTAGGTTGGGTGATTCCTCCTCTTTGATATGAAAAGTGCCAGTACGGAATTGTGCTCCCACGTACCATCATGTATATATTGGGAGATCACAATAGGCTATATCCTTTATCCTTAGGAAGCCGTGTCTGTCGTCGTATCGATCACAATGCATTGAACAGAGCATTCGGGAAGATTGACTGTTGTACGTAAAAAGTATTCTGGAGTTTTTTGATTGGTTTGGTAATCCCTCTGTCTAGATTTCTAGAGTAGTCACTTTCTTTCCTTTTCAGACTCCTTAAAAGAAAAGGTCCATCTGAGCACTTGTCACTTGAAGCTCATTACAAATCGAAGGTGACTAGAATCATCTTTAGCTTTTTCTCAACTCTTAAAAATTGAAAAAGCAAGTTGTGTCAAAGCTTCATAAAATTCATTTATTTCAGAATAACATTTTCCCCTTTTTATTTTGAGTTGATCAAGTAATCCGCAATCGTGGAAGAAATTCAATCAAAACCCCATCGTTCACGGAGACTAACGAGTCAAACATCTTTGAATTTGAAAACAAAACCATTATGGGGTAAGCGATCTCGTTTAACTGGGTCAAAGTCTCTTGGTTTATTTGAAACTTGTGTTTCAACATCCTTAGAGACTCTAGTTATTCCAAGTATTTCTGGTATCCTTGCCTCTATAGAAGAAGTTCTGCAGTTACAAGAGGACATTAGAACTGATCCTAGTGTAACAGTAAACACTTCTATTCCTGAATAAGCTCCATCTAGGGCTGATTCGGAAGGTGTCACCCCTCCAACATCTGTCGCTACAGAGTCTATACCTTTTTCAGCACCAGAAATATTTTACGGACCTGACGGTCTGCCTCTTTGACCTGGAATGATTGCTATAGAATAGATTGTGGAGGATCTTCCATCCAGTACTCCATTGCATTTTGGAACTGGGATCCACCTATATCCTTCTACTACAGGAGTTAGCCACCTTTCATCACAAGTTCCTATAGAATCACTACGAAATCTTTTGGATAGACTTGATATGTCTGAACAACCACTGACATCTAGGACTGTGTCATCTGATATAGCAACAACAGAACCTCCTTCCGCCACTCCAACAATGTTCACTGGTGTACCATCTATCCCACCCAGGGACTGTTTTGACAGTATGGTCCGTTCCTATTTGTTCATTTGGAACCTTATTTCGAATTTCTTATGTTGAGTCTCAGCAAATTGATCCTTCACAACAGTATCAATTTGGGCAGTCTAGTCTCCAAAGGCCAATTTTCCCTTTGAACACTAGATTGCTACCATATGAGGGGCAGTATGCCTTTTCATTGTTCCCTCCAGGAGAACAACCATCTAAGAGTTCACAACAGAATTCGGGTCAAGCTGGAATTGAATCCAGTGGTTGGGTAGCAATACTGCCTCAACAGCCAAGAATTGTATATTCAATGCAAAAAAATCAACTTGTGTCGAACATTCCTGCTACACCGGCTATTGTGACAGTGTCACAAGTACAAGCATTGCCTGTTGTATGTCAAACTCAAGTCTCTCAAGTCGTAATGCAACAGCCTCTTATCTCTGTGACTCAATCACAACCGCCGATTAGTGGCTCCTTAACTGAAGTGACTCAGGCTCAAACGGGTACTATAACCCCTCATCTTGGTCAAACATTCAGTATTGGACAATAACAAATTGTCTCACAGCCATGGCTGGTGCAATATCAACAACTGCAATTCCAGCAAGCTTACCAAAGACTTGAGCAACAAAGCTTTGTAGGTAATGGGCCGTCGTATATTCAAAACGATTACCAACAATCATATTATAATGGTTACACTCATCAACCTTATCAAAGTTATCAGCATCAAATCATTATGCTAGTATGAAAAGACCCACGGCTCAGGCGATCCCACCTTATCCTAGGTATGCTTCGCAAAACCTGAATCAATAGTTGCCTTTCGTAGCAACTTTAGAATTACTAGATTTGAATCAGCTAACAAATGATCCAATTGTTTATGCCCCTTGGTGGCCAGTGATTCCTCATAAAATTCCATCAGATATTCCTAAATTGAATTGAAATCCAAGTGAAGATCCATCAAATCATGTGATGACCTTTCATCTGTGGTGTTCGTACAACACTCTCAATGATGATTCGATTAGGCTTCGCCTTTTTCAACGAATGTTAACTAGCCTGGCAGCAAAATGGTACATCAAATTGCCTAGAGCTTCATTCGATAGCTTCAGCACCCTTGCCACAACCTTTTTAACCCATTTTCAGTTACCCATAAGGTATGAACTAGGAACAGAGCTTCTTACCAATTTTAAGCAGACGACAACCACTCACATATCTGATCATATTCATGAGTGGTGATGTCGTTTTAGAATGGTAAAGACATATGTTCCTGATCAGCTGTTAGCTGAATGGTTTATTAAGTAATTGTTACCTTCCATTACAGAAGATGTGGCCAAGGGAGGAGTTGTCACTGAAGAGCAAGTCATTACTCGTGCACAATATCTAGACTTGATCTATACTCAGTCTGGCACGCTCTACGACAAAATTCCTGATGCTTCTAGACTAGAGTTTTCTGTTCCTCCTCCTCCTAAATCAAACAGGGACTCTCATGCTAGCGATGGCGTGATTGGTACCTCAAGTACGCAAACTGTGAAGACCTCATTTGGTAAAGCCCTTGTAGTTTCTAGTAAAAAGGCAAATGACAAACTTCCTGCCTCAAAGGTTAATGCCGTGTTGATCAACAAAGGCAAAGAATCGAAGCAACCAGGGGGCAAGAAAAAAAATAAAAGCAAAAAGAAGAAACATAATGATTCATCTCCTGAAAAATCTTTTGAAAACCATTCTGGGCAAACAAAACCTAATCGGCCATGTCTCATATGCGATGAGGACCATTGGATGAGAGAATGTCCGCATAAAGCTAAAATTAAGAAGTTCTTCAAGAGTTCAAAAACCTCAGTGATATTGACTGATCCATTTCCAAACCCAGAAACCAATTTGGTTGCTAGTGACAATGCTTCCCCATCCCAAGTGCTTATGTTGTCCATTTTGAAACAACAAAATTATGTTTTGATATCGACAAGGAATAAAGATTACGGGAATCCACAACTGTCAAACAACAAGGCTATAGATCAACCTAGTAATTCGACAACAACTTCAACCGAAGTTGCACCACCCATAATTCTTGAGCTAACGATAAAGCCACCAAAGGGAGTAATACACAAATCAACATTTAATCCTCATGCTCGAGCAGCACAAAATTACAATATAGTAGAGGATCTGGCCCAATTGCCATCCACTATGTCGACACTTGAAGTACTGCAAAATTGCCCCTCCCAAAAGCAAGCTCTATTATTAGCAATAGGTGGGATTGACCTAGTGGATTCCAATCTTGTGGCCTTTAATCATAAAGGATACGAACTACAAGCTCAACTCCCTTTCCTCATACAAGTGAAAGCCCTGAACAAAACTATTCATCGAACAATTATTGATTAGGGGGCATCTACCTGCATTATGTCAATGAGTTGCTGGAAAACTTTAGGCTCACCACCCTTGTCAAGATCATCAACGACATTAAAAGAATTCGATGGATGAACATACACCCCATATGGGATTTTAAGTAACTTGCAAGTTGAACTGGGGGGCAAGACAGTAGAAATTGACGTTGAAGTTATCGACGGAAACCTCAATTACAATATCCTACTAGGAAGGCCTTGGATTTATGCTATGGCTGCAGTTGTGTCAATATACTTTAGAAAGATTGCATTTCCCTTTCAAGGAGGAATTATAATTGTTGATCAACAAACCTTTCTTCCCAATAGTTCACAAGTTATGGGAAGCATTCCAATGATCCATGGAAGCTCTCATTCGCTTCAAAACATTGGAGTAGGCCTCCTAAAAGACCCAACCTTAATGGGTATTTTTTCCCTACTACCTCCAAATAATCTGGTAGAAGTGGCCACGGTGGAAACCTGCAATATGATATCTTCCAAATGTACACAGAATCAGAAGATTTCTGAACATGATGTTAGCATGGATCATCACGAGGTATTGCCTCCAAGCCCAATAGAAATATTGTAGCAATCAATTTTCTCAGCCTAGGTGGTAAACCCAAATCAATGCTCATCGAGTGTTTGGATAGATAGGTCTAAGGAATATGGCACCTCTTCAGATCTTTGGTTGCAAGTACTTTCTATAGACAAAGAAATCATTCAGTCAATGATGATAGGAGAAGCACCATGGGAAGATTACCACCATCATTCCCATCTTCCGGATTACCACGAAGATTGTTCCAACGACCTTAATCATCCTTCAGTTTTTGATTTTCTATCAAACACTGTAAATACGATGGATTCCGAGGGAAATTTGTCCAATATTGAAGAAACTATCACCATAAATATCTCGACCAAACCAGATGTTGTAGAGAATATTCATGTCGGCAAATCTTGTTCTTCTTTAGAACTGGAAATATATTGTGCTCTCTTTCGTGACTTCAGAGATGTATTTGCATGGTCATATGAAGAAATGCCAGGCATTGACTCGAGCATAGTTGAACACGAAATTAAGATGTATCCAGATGTCAAACTAGTATGACAACGGCTTCAGCAGGTGCACTTGAAGAAAGTCGTTGCCATCAAGGCAAAATTTGAAATTTTTTTACATGTTGGTTTCATTTACCTGGTTCCTCTAACTGGTTGGGTATCGAATATTGTTCCTGTGATGAAAAAGCAAGGAATGATTAGAGTGTGTGTCGATTACAGGGATGTAAATCAAGCTTGTCCAAAGGACAACTATATTACACCCTTCATTGACCAGATAATTGATGAATGCGCCGGATGTGAAACCTTTTCATTTATGGATGGATTTTCCGGGTATAATCAAATAAATATCTGCCCACAGGACCAGTTGAAGACTGCATTTATATGTCTGGGGGGCACATTCGTGTACCGCAAGCTACCTTTCTGTTTAAAGAACATAGGGGCAACTTTTCAGAGGGCTATGAAGTATGCCTTCCTTGATATCAAGAACACTGTTCAACCATATCTTGATGATCTTTCGGATCATTCACGAAAGCGGACTAATCAGTCGCAGCATTTGAGAGCTATATTTCTATGTTGCTGACACTACAAGATACGACTCAATCTGCACAAGTGTATGTTTTGTGTCGGTTCTGGTCATTTACTTGGCTTTGTGCTTTCAAAGGATGGGATTCGTCTTGACCCCTGTAAGGTTCAGGCAATCATCGATATGCCTCCACCTTCAAAGTACTGAAAGGGTTGTTCCTAGGTTGACTTCTTGGATAATGAGCTAATGTCGACAAGAAGTGACCTGTTGTAGGAGGGCCTTGATGAATCCCACATCTACGACATGGAATGGAGCAAATGATTTTGTGGAGGTGAAAACAATCTGATGATACAAGGTTTAGGGTGGTCGTCATGAAAGAATGAAGCGTGAAGGTATTATAGCGGATGAGGCTTTAGCTGGGTTAGTGAATTCTCTGAGCGACTTCTCTTGAACATATCGGTGACACTGAAATGGATTGGTAGCGTTAACCCCAAAAATGGATGGTACGAAGGACCAATGGTGATATGACCGGTGAATGGAATAACCCTACCTGACTCAATCATGGTGATGGAGTGAAAGTTTCATGTTTAAGAGCGACCTATTACCAATGAAGTTCTTCAAGTTTTCTTTCCAATTTTTCCCCAGTCATTGCTAACCAGTACCTCTTTATTTTTGTCAATATTGAGGAGGATAACATATGCTTGTTCTATAATTTTCCCTTTGGGCAAACTTGTCGCTATGTTTTAGCTAGTCTAATGACAGTGAAACTCGCTCTTGTCTGTAATGGACAAGTTTGTCACTATTGTTTTAACGAGCTTAACGACAAAGATAACTTGGTCCTTTTCAGTTTTAGAGAGTGAAAAGAGATGGAAAGGAAACTCCAGTAATCCTTTTTCGTAGTATAATCCCTTAAGTCTGAAAAAGTATAAAATAATATGAAAGGGATGACTTTTCCGATCACTTTAACAAGCCGAAAAAGACAAGTGCTCGGTCTTTTTGCGTAATGATCCCTCAGGTCCAAAAAGATTAAAATATAGAGGAGGGATGACACTTCCAATCACTTTAACGAGCTGGAGAGGCCAATTGCTCAGCGATCTTTTTATATTTCACGAGTCTAAAAAGACCTTAAAAGAGACTCGTCTTTGAGAAACGAGTGATATTTTCGGGTAGCAGTTGATTCCAGGTAAGGTTTGGAACTTTTCAATCATAGAAGCATAAAGAATATGGCTAACAGAATCACTCATCGCAGTTGTTCCTCAAAAGGGTAAACAATCAAGTCGAGGTGTATGATCGGCTAAAAAGTGGAGGTGATGGTAAGAACACGACCAAAGCTCAAAAGCTGATAGTAATGCGATCACAAAGGTTATTTACCAAAGGTAGGTTCATTTTTTAATGAGCTTGAAATTTGGGGAAACATATGCTCATTGCTAGGTTTATTTTTTAATGAGCTTGAACTTCGCGTAAACCTGCTCGTGGCAGTCATATAATAAGGATGTCTCTCATTAATAGGTTCATTTTTTAGGGAGCTTGCCCCATGCACAACTTTGCTCTGGAGCCTTTTGTATGCAAGCTAGGAACAACCGAGCTATGAGGTTAAAGGGTTGAGAACCTACAAACTAATAAAATAAAAGGTCACTTTTCACCTGCATCCAAAAGGTTTGCATGCCCCCAAGTATAAAGAAAAAAATAGAGTTTCCAGGTTACCATATGGAATTTCTTGCATTAATGCAAGGTTTCTCATCAGGTGGACGGACTGAAGGTTGATGAGACATTCCTTGTGCAAAAAGACTGTTTACGGATGGCATTTGACTAGTAGCCGTGTTTGAACCAGGGAATGGAAGCTAGTCTACGAGCTTGGCCATTATGCCTTCATACGGGAAACACATCAGTCGAAAGAGTGAGGAAACAATAGCTCCCATGCTATAAATGTAGTCACGTCCCAGGAGTATATTGTAATCTAGAGGCCCTTGGACTACCATCACGTTTAGATAAACGGTTTTCCTTCTCAAAGTTATAGGCAAATTTGGAAGGATCCCTAATGGTCAACTGGTTCCTTTGTTGAAGCCTGACAGATTTCGAATCTCAGGCAGAAGCAATGGTGACTCCATTGGGGAGTGAATAGTTTGATTGTTATTTATTGTTGTTTGCTTTATAAACTACAGACGGAGCCTGAAGTTAAGCTATCTAGCCTTCGAACTGCTTTAGCTATGCAACTGCAAAGTAGATCAACACTGCTTCAATCAATATTCGGGTTAGTTTATGAATTGAACATCTAACTTGAAAACATCCTAAGTGCCCTGATGGTAGCTCAAATAACCTAATTAGATCAGCCCCTATACTTTGTGTTTACTGTCTATCATCAGCTCAGCATAAATCCCCGAACTTAGCTGCAAACTATGAGTGAAAACCAAGCTCAGTCTCATCCTTGGACCATCGCACTGTCTCTCATTGGCAACTTGGATGCATCGCACCTCTCATGTGTTGCAGGTGAGATGCATCCTTATTTCCCTGTGTTAGAGGTGTGATGATTGAATGAGACTGTTTCTGCCTCCAGATTTTGGTTTTTCCTTCATTGTTTTCAACTCTATTCAGTAGTTTTGCTATCTATGATCAATATATCACTGTTGAAACTCTCTTCCTTTGCATTATTTAGCCTCTGCTGATAAAGAATTGTGAATGTTTTTATGTATTTTTCATCATTTATAGATCTCCTTGGCAAAAAGTAGCTTAATCGAGCTATCGTCTTTTGATTTGAAAGTGTCGCAAGTGTTGTTTTCAGTCAAAGAAAAGAGTGTCGTAAAGTCTTCCTCTTTTAGATAGTCGATTACACTTTTACCATTGTATTTGATTTGAATCATCAATTCTTTGAAGTGTCGAAAGCAGTTTTCAAGATGAAATTGAAAATGTCGTCCAAATCTTCCTTTCGTTTTTGAAAAGAAATTGCTAAAGTGTCGCTTTGAGGAAAGATAGTCCAAATCTGTACTTAATTTTATTTTTTTCATTCTCACATTAAGGAAACCAAAAAACAAATACATGCATGTGCATTTGCATTTAGACTGCATGCAGAAATTGATTTAAGACAGTGCATCTTAGTATGTGCTCTCTGCTCTATGTTGAAAGAATTTTACTTCTCTTTCCTTAGTAGCTAGGATTTTCAATTGCTAAAAGAAAGTAAATGACTGTTTATCATCTTAGATTGCATATTTAGGAATTGTATATCTACATCACGCGGTAAACCTTAAAGGAAAACTTCTTAAGAAAGATAAATTGTAAAAGAAACCTCAATGAACATAAAAATGCTTCGGAGCCTAACGCACAACATCTAGAAGTCTAGGCTAGAGACATATCCCAGCATCGTAATGCCTAGTAACTATTGTTTTTATCGTAGGTTGGGTGATTCCTCCTCTTTGATCCAATGAGTGTCAGTACAAACTTGTTGTCCCATGTACTGTCGATTATATATTACGAGACCACAATAGGCTATATCCTTTATCCTTAGGAAGCGGTTTCTACCACCCTATCGAGTGCAATGCACTGAACACAACATTCGGGAAGATTGACTGCCGTACGTAAAAAGTATTCTGTAGTTTTGTGATTGATTTGGTAATCCCTCTATCTAGATTTCCAAAGTAGTCATTTTCATTCCTTTTTAGACTCCTTAAAAGAAAAGATCCATCTGAGCACTTGTCACTTCAGGCTCATTAAAAATCGAAGGCGACTAGAGTCATCTTTAGCTTTTTCTCGACTCTTAAAAATTGAAAAATCAAGTTGTGTCAAAGCGTCATAAAATTTATTTTAATTGGAATAACATCACTATTCCCTTGTTGGTCTTAGGTTGAGAAAATGGAGTCCACCAATCAAGGATTTCCCCTTAGGGGAAATCCTAGTCCTTTCTCTTCTTGGGGAGATGTTGGTGCTCCACACATGGCTACACTGTCCCTTCCAGGACTCACAATTGGCCTGCTAGTATGGCTTTTCTCGACTTCTATCATTCAAAACACTGTAATTCCTCAACAATCAAATCAGCAACCAGATGATACTAAAGTCACTCCCCCACCTTCTACTTCGTTTGTGTCTCCCTCTCCTCCTTCCTCTTCACTTGGTGAAGCTAGTAATGCTAAAAGCCAAGTAACTGAGAAGAAGAAGAAAGGGAAGGAGAAGAAGAAGAAGAAGCCAATAGCAAAAGGGGCAACCATGCATTGTCTCGTGAAAATCCACACATTGCACCATCCAAACCTAAATCTCCATTTGTCATTTGCAAAGGAGACCACTATCATCAAGATTTTCCTTGTATCCCGCGGATCTTAAGGGACTGGTCTCCCCACTTGCACAATCTGTTGTCTTCAACCTCTGACGATCATGTTGAAAGTACACCGTCAACTAGTGAAAACAAAGTCAATGGACAAAAAGGAAGATCTAAATTTCTTTGTAGACTGTGTGAAGGTGATCATGCCCTCCACCGTTGTCCTTTCCTGGACGAAGCTAAAAGAGTCTTGGATAACCGTCCTGTGTCGCCACAACGACTTCCTCCTAGATATAAGAAACTCTTGCCAAGTTCATCACTAGTTGAAAATCTAGCTGACACATCTCTATTGTCAGTCGAAGCATCTGTCATTGAAGATAAACCCTCTGAGTCCACACTGGACCAAAGTGAACAGGTTGAGATGGTAGTCGACCCAGTCTTGTCTTCAGAAGGTCCATCTTCGGATGATACAGTCTCCAAGGAGAATGAGAATGACACTGTTCAAATTCTTTTTGTTAACATAGAGTCCGATGAACATGAGGGCAATCTACCCATTCCTTTACCATAGGAAGGAAGTTCATCAGAGACTCATCTGGCCGTTTATTCGGTCCCTCCTCCAAGCAATCTAGTCGTTTCCTTCGATTCGAATCTACTAGGGAAACCCTGCCTACCATCTAATGTGCCATTCCAAATCATAGTACAAGCTTACAGAATGATCATGGTTGGTACTATCATAGATGAAGGGGCTTCCTTGAGTGTCCTTTCCCTAACTTGCCTATAAAGTGCTTGGTTCACCATCGCTTATCCCTGAGATTCGAAATCTGTTAGGCTTCAACAAAGGAACCAGTCGACCGTTATGGATCCTTCCAAATTTGCCTATAAATTTGAGAAGGAAAACCATTTATCTAAATGTGATGGTAGTCCAAGGGCCTCTAGATTACAATCTACTCCTGGGACGTGACTACATTTCTAGCATGGGAGTTATTGTTTCCTCACTCTTACGAGTGATGTGTTTCCTGTATGAAGGCAGAATGGTCAAGATGATAGACCATCTTTCATTCCCCAGTTCAAACACGGCTACTAGTCAAATGCCATCCCTAACTGGTCTTTTTTCACAAGGAATGTCTCATCAACCTCCAGTTTGTCCACCTGATGAGCGCGAGTGATTCGGTGAATGTGACTAAACCCAGGGGGCATGCACCCTGGTCTGCTTCGACAGGAAAACCCCAGATATAAGGTAGGTTTCCACGTAGGATATATGACTAGTCTGACACACCCATCCATTTAGGAAAATGGGATTAGACTAGAAAAGGATTCCCTCGTCAAAGGTTATGTGAGTTGAAGCTCATACCATTCACCTTTGTCTATTTCGATGGATAGAGCCAAGGAAGTGTTTTGTCCGCAGATGCGGATGGAACAACCTTGCTTTAATGCAAGAACTTCCATATGGTAACCTGGAAACTTTATTTTTCTTTATACCTAGGGGCATGCAAACCTTTTGTACGCAAGTGAAAAGTCACTAGCATAACTCTAACCCCGTAGCTTTTACTAACTTCAACTACTTAAGTTAGGTGATTGATCTGGTCAACCATTCACCTTTGCCGGGACCAACGGAAATGACAAAGTAAAGGAAAGGTTTCCTGTCGAGAAACTATCCTGCCTAACCTTAGTAGTTCTTTAACCCCTAGGACAGTAGTTGGTCATTCCTAGCTTGCACACAAAAGGCTCTGGAGCAAAGTTGTGCATGGGGCAAGCTCCCTAAAAAATGAACCTACCAATGAGAGACATCCTTATTATACGACTGGAAGAAGCACGTTTACGCGAAGTTCAAGCTCGTTAAAAAATAAACCTAGCTATGAGCATATGTTCCCCCAGAGTTCATGCTCATAGAAAAGTGAACCCACTTTCGGTAAATAACCTTTGTGATCGCATTGCTATCAACTTTTGAGCCTTGGTCGTATTCTTACCATCACCTCCACTTTTTAGCCGATCATACGCCTCCACTTGATTGTTTACCCTTTTGAGGAACAGCTGCGATGAGTGATTCCGTTAGCCATCTTCTTTACACTGTGATGATTGAAAAGTTCCAAACCTTACTTGGAATCAGTTGCTACTCGAAAATATCACTCGTTCCTCAAAGACGAGTCTCTTTTAGGCTCTTTTTAGACTCGTAAAATATAAAAATATCGTCAAGCAGTGGGCCTCTCCAGCTCGTTAAAGTGATTGGAAGTCCTATCCCTCCTCTATATTTTAATCTTTTTGGACCTGAGGGATCATTACACAAAAAGATCTAGCGCTTGTCTCTTTCGGCTCATTCAAGTGATCGGAAAAGTCATCCCTTTTGTATTATTTTATACATTTTTCAGACTTAAGGGATTATACTACGAAAAAGGATTACTAGAGTTTCCTTTTTATCTCCTTTCAGACTCTCTAAAACTGAAAAGGACCGAGTTATCTTTTGTCGTTAAACTTGTTAAAACAATAGCGACAAACTTGTCCATTACAGTCAAGAGAGAGTTTCACTGTCGTTAGCCTCACTAAAACATAGCGACAGGTTTTCTAAAGGGAAAATTATAGAGCAAGCATATGTTATCCTCTTCAAGCTTGACAAAAATAAAGAGGTACTGGTCAGCAATTACTGGGGAAAAATTGGGAAGAAAACTTGAAGAACTTCATTGGTAGCAGGTCGCTCATGAACATGACACTTTCACTATGTCACCGTGATTGAGTCAAGTTGGGTTATTCCGTTCACTAGTCATATCACCATTGGTCCTCCGTACCATCCATTTTTTGGGTTAACACTACCAATCCATTTCAGTGTCGCCAATATGTTCAAGAGAATTTGCTCAGAGAATTCACCAACCCAGCTAACACCTCATCTAATACAATACCTTCACGCTCCATCTTTCATGACCGCCACCCTGAACATTGTATCATCAGATCATTTTCACCTGCACAAAATCATTTGCTCTGTTCCGTGTCGTAGATGTGGGATTCATTAAGGCCCTCCTATGATGGGTCACTTCTTGTCGACATCAGCTCATTATCCAAGAAGTCGACCTAGGAACAACCCTTTCAGTACTCTGAAGCTTGCATGCCTCAATGGCAGGTTTCTCACTTCCGGCTATAGGTTTACATCAATGGCCTTCAACCGAAAGATTTTGCGTGGTGTTCGAAATCGATTCATGTATTCACACCACATGAATTGTACTGCAGTACCTTGAGGGTCATTATCATTATCGGTGATTCCTCTCATGCCTGTTATTAGCTTACATCATTGGATGGTAATCAGGCGATGTCTTTCCATGTTCGACATCAGAACATTTTTCACATGGATCGACTTGTACTTCAGTTGAAGATTGAACGAGTTTGAAGACCTAGGATCTAGTTTCATCCATCTGGGCTGCAATATATTCAGGAAACTAAAGACATCAAGTGTACATTATAGCTGTACAAATAATCATCCAAGCTAAGGGATGATGGCTTTACTAGAATCATCAATCTGCCACATAGACGATTGTCTGTCCTATGTAAATGAAAATGAATTTATAAATCTGAGCATGGGAATTCCCACCTCAGCTAGATCATGAAAATATGATGAAGATAATGTATTGTATTGTATCTTATTACAAGTCACCTTCCAGTTCGAAAAACCTCAGATCCTCATGATAAAGCATTTCACCCAACATCAGAAGATTTACAACCTCATGCTTTAGGGGGAAAATGTTATAGACATATTTGGGCACTGCAACCCCAATCACATATGTCCATAAACCAAGGGCTTCTAAGCCCCTAAAAGTTTTGTTTCATACCCTAAAGGAACAACGTCAACTTATTACATCATTTCCCATAAGTTCTCCCTGAAAAACTGCTTGGAATTGGTCAAAACTGGACCATACAGACTACTCCATGCTGAGGGTGCAATGCATCTCACCTATCTCTTGCAAAGGGTGTGATGCATACTGGAAAGCCCTTCTATAGGGTGTGATGAGGAAGAGTACACAAATGGCAGAGGCAGTTTTCTAGGTGGAAACCTAGAGAATCTTCTAGAAACTGCTCATTTGACACTTGCCTCTCTGAATTCCCCCGGGGATGAGTAAGAGATCATGAAATCTCCAAGTGGAACCGAGAACTATCATTGGAATGACACTAATCAAAATCCCAGAAGTTGACTTACCCCTTGCAAATATCTATATGTGGATCCCTCATCCTAGAGATCCAGAGGCTAGAATTTTGTATTTTGTAAGGAAGTGTTGTTGGTTTCTATGTGCAACATTGTATTGTTGGGTGATCTAGCTTTTCATGAGGTGAAGAGGGCTTTCACGCTGGGAGGATGGCACTGGATCAGATAGGTTGGTTGTAATCCTCTCTTCTACTACTTCTATCAATAAAGCTATTTGAGTTTTCCTCCATATACTTGTATATTTCTGAATCTTGTATTGGTGTATGCATTTTTATGGTTAATATACATCTAATCCTATATTGTTTATGGTTATAGATCTCTATGCTTTGATGGTATTATGCTGCTTTGACTCTATAGGTGTTCTTTGAAGCGGGACAAGTGAGAAAGGAGTGGCGAAAGTTCTTTCAAAAGAGGGAGGAAACAAGCAAAGAGACTAGTAAAAGACTGAGGTTGGTACTCTCTACTTCTCTCTCATCTATCTCTCATAAAAGAAAACACAACTGACTTTAAATTGTTTGTTTCTAAGATAGCTACCCATCTTAGTGGGACTAGCAGCTCTGAATGGACACTAGTTTTCCCGATAACAAAATGGCAACTCCACTGGGGAGTGAATAGTTTGATTGTTAGTTACTGTCGTTTGCTTTATAAACTACAAACGGAGCCTGAAGTTAAGCCAGCTAGCCTTCGAACTGCTTTTTCTATGCAACTGCAAAGTAGATCAATGCTGCTTCACTCAATCTCTAGGTTAGTTTATGAACTGAACATCTGAATTGCAAACATCCTAAGTGCCCTGGTGGTAGCTCAAATAACCTCATTAGATCAGCCCCTATACTTTGTGTTTACTGTCTATCATTAGCTCAGCCTAATTCCTTGAACTTAGCTGCAAACTGTGAGTGAAAACCAAGCTCAGTCTCATCCCTGGACCATCGCACTGTCTCTCATTGGAAACTTGGATGCATCAAACCTCACTTGTGTTGCAGGTGAGATGCATCCCTATTTCCCCGTGTTACAGGTGCGATGATTGAATGAGACTGTTTCTGCCTCCAGATTTTGGTTTTTCCTTCATTGTTTTTAGCTCTATTAAGTAGTTTTGCTGTCTATGATCAGTATATCACTGTTGAAAATCTCTTCCTTTGCATTATTCAGCCTTCGTTGATAAAGAATTGTGAATTTTTTTAATGTATTTTTCATCATTTACAGTTCTCCTTTGCAAACAGTAGCTTAATCGATCTATCGTCTTTTGATTTGAAAGTGTCGCAAGTGTCGTTTTCAGTCAAAGAAAAGAGTGTCCTAAAGTCTTCCTCTTTTAGATAGTCGATTACACTTTTTCCATTGCATTTGATTTGAATCATCAATTCTTTGAAGTGTCAAAAGCAGTTTTCAAGTCGAAATTGAAAGTGTCGTCTAAATCTTCCTTTCATTTTTGAAAAGAAATTGCTAAAGTGTCGCTTTGAGGAAAGATAGTTTAGATCTGTACTTAACTTTCTTTTTGTCATTCTCACATTAAGGAAACTAAAAGAACAAATACATGCATGTGCATTTGCATTTAGATTGCATGCAGAAATTGATTTAGGAAAAGTGCATCTTAGTGTGTGCTCTTTACTCTATGTCGAAAGAATTTTACTTCTCTTTCCTTAGTAGCTAAGATTTTCATTGCTAAAAGAAAGTAAACGATTGTTTATCATCTTAGATTGCATATTTAGGAATTGTATATCTACATCACGTGGTGAACCTTAAAGCCAAACTTCTTAAGAAAGATCAACTATAAAATAAACCTCAATGAACATAAAAAATCTTTGGAACCTAACGCACAACATCTAAAAGTCTAGGCTAGAGACGTATTCCGGCGTCGTAGAGCCTGGTAACTATCATTTTCATTGTAGATTGGGTGATTCCTCCTCTTTGATACGACAAGTGCTAGTAAGGAATTGTGCTCCCACGTACCATCGAGTATATATTGGGAGACCACAAATGGCTATATCCTTTATCCTTAGGAAGCCGTGTTTGTCGCCCTATCAATCGCAATGCACTAAACATAGCATTCAGGAAGATTGACTGCCATACGTAAAAAGTATTTTGTAGTTTTGTGATTACTTTGGAAATCCCTCTATCTAGATTTCCAAAGTAGTCACTTTCGTTCCTTTTCAGACTCCTTAAAATAAAAGTTCCATTAGAGCACTTGTCACTTCAGGCTCATTAAAAGTCGAAGGCGACTAGAGTCATCTTTAGCTTTTTCTCGACTCTTAAAAATTGAAAAAGAAAGTTGTGACAAAGCGTCATAATATTTATTTTAATCGGAATAACATCATTGTTCCCTCATTGGTTTAAGGTTGAGAAAATGGAGTCCACCAATCAAGGATTTCCCTTTGGGGGCAATCCTAGTCCTTTCTCTTCTTGGGGAGATGTTGGTGCTCCACATATGGCTACATTGTCCCTTCTAGGACTCATAATTGGCCTACTAGTACGGCTTTTATCCACCTCTGTCATTCAAAACACCGTAATTCCTTAGCAATCAAATCAGCAACCAGATGATACTGAAGTCACTCCCCCACCTTCTACTTCATTTGTTTCTCCCTCTCCTTCTTCATCTTCACTTGGTGAAGCTAGTAACCTAAAAACCAAGTAACTGAGAAGAAGAAGAAAGGGAAGGAGAAGAAGAAGAAGAAGCCAATGATGAAAGGGGGCAACCATGCATCGTTTAGCGAAAATCCACACACTGCACCATCCAAACCTAAATCTCCATGTGTCATTTGCAAAGGAGACCACTATCATTGAGATTGTCCTTGCATCTTGCGGATCTTAAGGAATTGGTCTCCCCACTTGCACAATCTAGTGTCTTCAACCTCTGACGATCATGTTGAAAGAACACTGTCAACTAGTGAAAACGAAGTCAATGGACAAAAAAGAAGATCTAAATTTCCTTGTAGACTGTTTGAAGGCGATCATTTCCTCCACCGTTGTCCTTTCCTGGACAAAGCTAAAAGATTCTTGGATAACCATCCTGTGTCACCACAATGACTTCCTCCTCGATACAAGAAACTCTTGCTAAGTCCATCGCTAGTTGAAAATATGGCTGACATACCTCTGTTTTAGATCGAAGCATCTATCATTAAAGATAAACCCTCTGAGTCCACACTGGAATAAAGTCAATAGGTCGAGATGGCAGTCGGCCCAGTCTTGTCTTCAGAAGGTCCATCTTTGGATGATACAGTCTCCAAAGAGAATGAAAACGACACCATTCAAATTCTTTTTGTTAACATAGAATCCGATGAACATGAGGGAAATCTGCCCATTCCTTTACCATAGGAAGGAAGTTTGTCAGAGATTCATTTGGCCGTTTATTCGGTCCATCCTCCAAGCAATCTAGTCATTTCCTTCAATTGGAATATACTATGGACGCCTCGCCTAATGTCTAATGTGCCATTCCAGATCATAGTACAAGCTTACAGAATGATCATGGCTAGTACTATCATAGATGAAGGGGCTTCCATGAGTATCCTTTCCTCAACTTCTTGGAAAGCGCTTGGTTCGCCATCGCTTCTGCCTGAGATTCAAAATTTGTCAGGCTTTAACAAAGGAACCAGTTGACTGTTAAGGATCCTTCCAAATTTTCCTATAACTTTGAGAAGGAAAACCATTTATCTAAACGTGATGGTAGTCCAAGGACCTCTAGAGTACAATCTATTCCTGAGACATGACTACATTTATAGCATGGGAGCTATTGTTTTGTCTCTCTTTTGAGTGATGTGTTTCCCGTATGAAGGCAAAATGGTCAAGCTCATAGACCATCTTTCATTCCCCATTTCAAACACGGCTACTAGTCAAATACCATCCTTAACTGGTCTTTTTTCACAAGGAATGTCTCATCAACCTCCAGTCCATCCACCTGATGAGTGCGAGTGATTCGGTGAATGTGACTAAACCCAGGGGCATCCACCCTGGTCTACTTCGGCAGGAAAACCCCAGGTATAAGGTAGGTTTCTTTGTAGGATATATGACTAGTCTGACACACCCGTCCATTTAGGAAAATGGGATTAGACTGGAAAACGATTCCTTTGTCAAAGGTTATGTGATTGGAAACTCCCACCATTCACCTCTGTCCATTTCGATGGACAGATCCAAGGAAGTGTTTCGTCATCTCCAGACGAAACAATCTTTGCTAATGCAAGGACTTCTGTATGGTAACCTGGAAACTTTACTCTTCTTTGTACCTGGGGGCATGCAAACCTTTTTTGCACAAGTGAAAAGTGACCTTTTATTTTCTTAGTTTGTAGGCTCTCAACCCTTTAACCTCGTAGCTTGGTCGTTTCTAGCTTGCGTACAAAAGGCTCTAAAGAAAAGTTGTGTATGGGGCAAGCTCCCTAAAAAATGAACCTACTAATGAGAGACATCCTTATTATACGACTGGCACGAGCAATGTTTCCGCAAAGTTCAAGCTCGTTAAAAAATAAACCTAGCTCTGAGCATATGTTCCCCTAGAGTTCAAACTCATTAAAAAATGAACCCACCTTCGGTAAATAACCTTTGTGATCGCATTGCTATCAAATTTTGAGCCTTGGTCATGTTATTACCATCACCTCCACTTTTTAGCCAATCATACGCCTCCACTTGATTGTTTACCCTTTTGAGGAACAACTGCGATGAGTGATTCCATTAGCCATCTTCTTTACACTATCATGATTGAAAGGTTCCAATCCTTACTTGGAATCAGCCGCTACTCGAAAATATCACTCGTTCCTCAAAGATGAGTCTCTTTTAAGCTCTTTCTAGACTCGTAAACTATAAAAATATTGTTGATAAATTGGCCTCTCCAACTCGTTAAAGTGATTGGAAGTGCCATCTCTCCTCTATATTTTAATCTTTTTGGACTTGACAGATCATTACACAAAAAGATCAAGCGCTTGTCTTTTTTGGCTTGTTAAAGTGATTAGAAAAGTCATCCCTTTCGTATTATTTTATACTTTTTCAGTCTTAAGGGATTATATTACGAAAAAGGATTACTGGAGTTTCCTTTCTGTCTCTTTTCAGACTCTCTAAAACTAAAAAGGACCAAGTTATCTTTGTCATTAAACTCGTTAAAAGAATAGTGACAAACTTTCCCATTACAGACAAGAGCGAGTTTCACTGTCGCTAGGCTCGCTAAAACATAGTGAAAGGTTTGCCTAAAGGGAAAATTATAGAACAAGCATATGTTATACTCCTCAAGCTTGAAAAAAATAAAGAGGTACTGGTCAGCAATGACTGGGGAAAAATTGTGAAGAAAACTTGAAGAACTTCATTGGTAGTAGGTCGCTCTTGAACATGACACTTTCACTCCATCACCATGATTGAGTCATGTTGGGTTATTCTGTTCATTAGTCATATCACCATTGGTCCTCTGTACCATCCATTTTTGGGGTTAATGCTACCAATCCATTTCAGTGTCGCCGATATGTTCAAGAGAAGTCACTCAGAGAATTCACCAACCTAGCTAACGCCTCATCCGATATAATACCTTCACACTCCATTCTTTCATGACCGCCACCCTGAACCTTGTATCATCAGATCGTTTTCACCTCCACAAAATCATTTGCTCCGTTCCATGTCATAGATGTGGGATTCATTAAGGCCCTCCTCTAACGGGTCAGTTCTTGTCTACATCAGCTCATTATCCAAGAAGTTGACCTAGGAACAACCCTTTCAGTACTTTGAAGCTTGCATGCCTCAATGGTAAGTTTCTCACTTCCGACGACAGGTTTACATCAATGGCCTTTGACCGAAAGATTTTGCATGCTGTTCGACATCGACTCATGTATTCACACCACATGAATTGTATTGCAATACCTTGAGGGTCATTATCATTATCGGTGATTCCTCTCGCGCCTGTTAACAGCTTACATCATTGGCTGGTAATTAGGCGATGTCTTTCCATGTTCGACATTAGAACATCTTTTCACATGGATTGACTTGTACTTCAGGAAAATATTGAACGAGTTTGAAGATCCCGAGTCTAGTTTCATCCATCTGGGCTGCGATATATTTAGGAAAATAAAGGCATCAAATGTACATCATAGCTGCACAGATAATCATCCAAGCTAAGGGATGATGGCTCTACCAGAATCATCAATCTGCCACACAAATGATTGTTTGTCCTATGTAATTGAAAATGAATTTATAAAGATGAGCATGGGAATGCCCACCTCAGATAGATCCTGAAAATATTATGAAGATAATGTATTGTATTGTATCTTATTACAGGTCACCTTCCAGTTTGAAAAACCTCAGATCCTCATGATAAAGCATTTCACCCGACATCAAAAGATTTACGACCTCATGCTTTAGGGGGCAACTGTTATAGACATATTTGGAACTGCAACCCCAATCACATATGTGCATAAACCAAGGGATTCTAAGCCCCTAAAAATTCTAAAGGAACAAGGTCAGCTGTTTACATCATTTCCCAAAAGTTCTCCCTAAAAAACTGCTCAGAACTCGTCAAAACTAGACCATACAAACTGCTCCATGTTGAGGGCGATGCATCTCACCTGTCCCTTGCAAAGGGTGCGATGCATACTAAAAATCCCTTTTGTAGGGTGTAATGAGCGAGAGCAGACAAATGGCAGAGGTAGTTTGCTAGGTGGAAAGCCAGAGAATCTTCTAGAAACTAGTCATTTGACACTTGCCTCTCTGAATTCGCCTAGGGATGAGTAAGAGATCATGAAATCTCCAAGTGGAACCAAGAACTATTAGTGGAATGACACTAATCAAAATCCCAAAAGCTGACTCACCCCCTTGCAAATATCTATATTTGGATCCCTCATCCTAGAGATCTAGAGGTTGGAATTTTGTACTTTGTAAGGAAGGGTTGTTGGTTTCTCTATGCAACATTGTATTGTTGGGTGATCTAGCTTTTCATGAGGTGAAGAGGGATTTCATGCTGGGAGGGTGGCGCTGCATTAGACAGCTTGGTTGTAACCCTCTCTTCTACGACTTCTATCAATAAAGCTATTTGAGTTTTCCTCCATATACTTGTATATCTTTGAATCTTGTATTAGTGTATGCATTTGTATGGTTAATATATATATGATCCTATATTGTTTATGGTTATAGATCTCTATGCTTTGATGGTATTATGCTTCTTTGACTCTAAAGGTGTTCTTTGAAGCGGGACAAGTGAGAAAGGAGTGGCGAAATTTCTGTCAAAGGAGGGAGGAAGCAAGCAAATGGACTAGCAAAAGACTGAGGTTGATACTCTCTGCTTTTCTCTATGCTTCTATCAAGGGAGAGAGGAAACAAGCAAGGAGACCAATGATGCCTACATTAAACAACAGTGGTGAAACAACTACTCTTTTCCTTTTCAATCATGTAGTCTCTAGATTTGGTGTTCCAAAAGCTATAGTCATAGATCATGGATCGCATTTTCGCAATCATGGATCGCATTTTCGCAATCATGGATCACATTTTCGCAATCATATGATGGTTGAACTTGCTGCCAAATTAGGACTGTCACATGACAGTTCTACTTCATATTATTTGCAAGCTAATGAACAAGTTGAGGCAATCAACAAAGTCCTGAAGTGCATGCTACAAAGGATGATTGGAGACCATAAATAGAATTGGCACCTAATCATGTACTCAGCCTTGTGGGAGTATAGGACATCGGTGAAAAATGCAACTAGAATTACACCCTTTCAGCTGGTGTATGGCCTGGAAGAAGTCTTATCGATTAAGTGTGAGATTTCATCTCTCAAGCTCGCAGTCGACCTTCTCCCAGAACTTCAGAGGAAGAGGCTTGTGTCTTGGAACTAATCTAATTGGATGAAACCCATCGTGACACTGCCTTGGCTAACGAAGCTCATAAGAAACGAGTCAAGGCATAGTTTAACAAGAATGTCAAACCCTATGTCTTCTTAGAAGGCGACCTGGTCTTACTATACGATCAGGAGTCCGATAAATTGGGAGCAGGTAAGTTCCAATCATTGTGGATGGGTCCCTACATTGTTAAGCGAGTCTTAGCAAAAGGAGCCTATGATCTAGTATATTATGATGGGGTTTCACTGTCGCAACCTCGAAACGGGTTGCACCTTAAGTGTTACTATGCTTGATTAAGTGTAGTAATCTCTTTATATGCTTTTGTTATGTTTTTGTTTTCTTCAAGAGTGATCATTTTGGTTAGGTGATCCACTTTTTCATTTGTTGCAGATGTCAAACCTATTGGAATCATTTGTTGGATACGCCGACGGAGCTAGTCATAGTACGCGGAACCTATCTTTTGCAGCCTAGGCCATTTTTGATCCAAGCAGTGAGTTGGTGAGTTTCAAAGGGGTATATATTGGTCGATCAACAAACAACATCGTTGAATATAGCGCGTTGATAGAGTTTCTCTCTGATTCCATCGCACATGGCATACGCCGACTTGCTGTTAGGCTAGACTCACAACTCATCATCCCACAGCTTACTGGCATCTATTCTGTTTAGAATCCAACTATCTATCGTATGTTCCTAAGGGTCAAGATTTTGGAAAGGCAGTTTGATTCTATTCAATATCAACACATTTCCATAAACTTAAACACATTAAGAGATTCATTAGCAAATTATGTGTTAGATAGACATTTGCAGCATTGATAAAAGAAAGCATTTCAATCAACATTTGCATCAGGATCATATAACTTAACCAAAATAAAGCTTTGAAAATCAAAAATATATATAACCGTTTATAGTTTTTCAAAATGTTCTGTGTCCAGGACAAAATTGGTCATACGACCCAAAAACTCAAAAATGAAGGAAAGCACCCTAGATTAATGGTGTTGGTGATAACAAGTCATCGCCTGTGCAATCATATGTAAGAGCCTATTCCATCGGCTCAGCATGCTAGTAGTATGGTGTTGTAATCTCAGAGGTAACTCATCGATCCTCACATCCTGAATACCAAGGGTGAGACCCTTGATCTGATCCTGCAATACTGCAAGGGTCTTGGCTACGTCCAAATTTTGAAGGACAACCCTCCCTATAGCCTCTCCTACTAGAACGACAGCTGCTACCCTCAAGTGCATTTCTGGTCGCACTGGTCCAATATCTGCACAAATATATGGGTTTGATTAGTCTTGATAACATTTAAAATACACAATAACATTATAAAAGCAATAAATAGAGATATGGTCAGATCTTTTACCTATAACGCCCCACTGCTCGCCAGCTGGCAACACCAAATCTAGGTCACCTCAAAAATCCATCCCAGCATACGGATACTCAGTGAATACCATCTATTGATGGTTGAACCACTCAAAGAAGGCATCAGAGAATGAAATCTGCGACTGACCAGCATGTCTAGCCATAAGATCAACCCATCTCTACATCCGTGGTTCCGTTGGTGCTGGTAGTCCGAGTGAAATGTACTATGGCTGCATCAGTGGGTTCCTCTCCAAGGCGAAAGCGGTTAGAATAGAACCATAACCAAAGTTCTTGGATCTTCCATTCTTCACCTTGGTAAGTTGTTCTTTTATCACTAGAAGTACTGCATCACACCAGTTGAATAGCTTTGGTTCAAGGCATTCCAAGGCATATTGCATATAGGACCTATCGGCCAAGTGAAGAGCCGCACTACTAGCCAATCTAGCAAAGGTGAATAAGATAGTCCTCAAGGACCAACCAGTGACATCTCGAATACTAATCTTGCCGTCCCTGCTCGGCTGAGACCCATCTCTACAGAATCGGTGAATATAATCCCTTACGAATTCACGCCCATGGGCAGATCCTAATAGTGAGAGAGGGGCACCACGCCTCGATAAATCGGTCAAGAAGTAGATATCCTCAACTGTCAAAGGGATGGATTTACCTCGAACTGGAACTCTTGGTTGGTAGGATCCCGTGCATCGATAAAATATTGCAACAAGTTGATTTCTTGCCTCATGGTAGATATGCGGAAGAATTTGAGCAAGCCACAGTTTCGTAATGTAGTCACCGTACCTGGATCACGTAACACAATCATATCCTCTTCTTCATGCTCACGTTCATGCCATGTAACGAACATCTTGCTTTGATGAATCTCTGAAAAACAAACAAGAGAAGAATTAGGATCCTAATTTGGGCAAAAACAGGCAAAATTTCAATGAAAAATCAGTGCATAAACTTTTCTCCTTGCGCCCATCGCACCCTAGCTGGGTACTGGTTGGGATGCATACTAATTGGCCAATGGCTAGCTTAGCATGCATCGTACCTTTCGATGTGTACTAGGTGCGATGGGGAGAGAATGAAATGTTCAAACACTAGAGGCCCAAAAAAATAGGAAAACATGCTCAGAATCAGAAAAGGAAAGAATGCAATTGAAGAGCTCAGGGTTAGCTCCTATCTGGTCCAGACGATGCCAAAAATAGTCCATAGAATCTCCTAGAATCAGATGATGAAAATCGAGGGGGAAAACACCTCCAAAGCTCCAACAATCCCAAATTTGAATGAAATGGTAAAATGAGAGGTAAAAACTACTTTTATGTTACTCTTCATGTAATTCAAGTAAGGTATTGGTTTTTCAACTCATTTTTCAAGCATGTATTTACATTTCTAATAAGTTTTATGGAGAAATTGAACAGGTAGTACGACTGTCAAGAGAACATAGTGTTAATGGTGAATCGAACATCTCTAACTATTATCACGAGTAGTGTTTCCGCAAAGTTCAAGCTCGTTAAAAAATAAACCTAGTTATGAGCATATGTTCCCCCAGAGTTCAAGCTCATTAAAAAATGAACCCACTTTTGGTAAATAACCTTTGTGATCGCATTGCTATTAGCTTTTGAGCCTTGGTCGTGTTCTTACCACCACCTCCACTTTTTAGCCGATCATACGCCTCCACTTGATTGTTTACCCTTCTGAGGAACAACTGCGACGAGTGATTCCATTAGCCATCTTCTTTACACTGCCATGATTGAACAGTTCCAAACCTTACATGGAATCAACTGCTACCTGAAAATACCACTCATTCCTCAAAGACGAGTCTTTTTTAAGCTCTTTTTAAACTCGTAAAATATAAAAAGATTGCTGAGCAATTGGCCTCTCCAGCTTGTTAAAGTGATTGGAAGTGCCATCCCTCCTCTATATTTTTATCTTTTTGGACCTGAGGGATCATTACACAAAAAGATCGAGCACTTGGCTTTTGCGGCTCGTTAAAGTGATCGGAAAAGTCACCCCTTTCATATTATGTTATACTTTTTCAGACTTAAGGGATTATAATACGAAAAAGGATTATTGGAGTTTCCTTTTCGTCTCTTTTTAGACTCTCTAAAACTGAAAAGGACTGAGTTATCTTTCTCATTAAACTTGTTAAAATAATAGTGACAAATTTGTCCATTACAGACAAGAGTGAGTGTCACTATCGCTAGGCTTGCTAAAACATAGCAATAGGTTTGCCCAAATGGCAAATTATAGAACAAACATATGTTATCCTCCTCAAGCTTGAGAAAAAAAAAGAGGTACTAGTCAGCAATGACTGGGGAAAAATTGGGAAGAAAACTTGAAGAACTTCATTGGTAGCAGGTCGCTCTTAAACATGACACTTTCACTCCGTCACCATGATTGAGTTGGGTTGTGTTATTCCGTTCACCGGTCGTATCACCATTGGTCCTCCGTACCATCCATTTTTGGGGTTGACTCTACCAATCCATTTCAGTGTCACCAATATGTTCAAGAGAAGTCGCTCAGAGAATTCACCAACCCAGCTAATGCCTAATCCGCTACAATACCTTCACGCTCCATTCTTTCATGACCGCCACCTTGAACCTTGTATCATCAGATCGTTTTCACCTCCATAAAATCATTTGCTATGTTCCATGTCGTAGATGTGGGATTCATAAAGGCCCTCCTATGATGGGTCACTTCTTGTTGACATCAGCTCATTATCCAAGAAGTTGACCTAGGAACAACCCTTTCAGTACTTTGAAGCTTGCATGCATCAATGGCAAGTTTCTCACTTCCGACGACAGGTTTACATCAATGGCCTTCGACCAAAATATTTTGTGTGGTGTTCAACATCGACTCATGTATTCACATGACGTGAATTGTGCTGCAGCACCTTGAGGGTCATTATCATTATCAGTGATTCCTCTTGTGCCTATTAACAACTTACATCATTGGCTGGTAATCAGGCGATGTCTTTCCATGTTTGACATCAAAGCATCTTTTCACATGGATCGACTTGTACTTTGGGTGAAGACTGAACAAGTTTGAAGACCCCAGATGTAGTTTCATCGATCTGGGCTGCAATATATTCAGGAAAATAAAGACATCAAATGTACATCATAGTTGCACAGATAATCATCTAGGCTAAGGGATGATGGCTCTACCAGAATCATCAATCTTCCACACAGACGATTGTCTGTCCTATGTACATGAAAATGAATTTATAAATTTGAGCATGGGAATTCCCACCTCAGATAGATCGTGAAAATATTATGAAGATAATGTATTGTATTGTATCTTATTACAGGTCACCTTCCAGTTCAAAAAACCTCGGATCCTCATGATAAAGCATTTCACCCGACATCAGAAGATTTACGACCTCATGCTTTAGGGGGCAACTGTTATAGACATATTTGGGTACTGCAAACCCAATAACATATGTCCATAAACTAAGGGCTTCTAAGCCCTAAAAGTTTTGTTTCATACCCTAAGGAACAAGGCCAACTGATTACATCATTTCCTAGAAGTTCTCCCTGAAAAACTGCTCAGAATTGGTCAAAACTGGACCATACAGACTGCTCCATTCTGAGGGTGTGATGCATCTCTCCTGTCTCTTGCAAAGGGTGCGATGCATATTGAAAAACCTTTCTGTAGGGTGTGATGAGCGAGAGCAGACAAATCGCAGAGGCAATTTTCCAGGTGGAAACCCAAAGAATCTTCTAGAAACTGCTCATTTGACACTTGCCTCTCTGAATTCGCCCAGGGATGAGTAAGATATCATGAAATCTCCAAGTGGAACCAAGAACTATCAGTGGAATGACACTAATCAAAATCCCAGAAGCTGACTCACCCCCTTGCAAGTATCTATATATGGATCTCTCATCCTAGGGATCTAGAGGATGGAATTTTGTATTTTGTAAGGAAGTGTTGTTGGTTTCTCTGTGAAACATTGTAGTGTTGGGTGATCTAGCTTTTCATGAGGTGAAGAGGGATTTCATGCTAGGAGGATGGCGCTGGATCAGACAACTTGGTTGTAATCCTCTCTTCCACTAATTTTATCAATAAATCTATTTGAGTTTTCCTCCATGTACTTGTCTATTTTTGAATCTTGTATTGGTGTATGCATTTGTATGGTTAATATACATCTGATCCTATATTGTTTATGGTTATAGATCTCTATGCTTTGATGGTATTATGCTGCTTTGACTCTACAGGTGTTCTTTGAAGCGGGACAAGTGAAAAAGGAGTGCGAAAGTTCTGTCAAAGGAGGGAGGAAACAAGCAAGGAGACTAGCGAAAGACTGAGGTTGGTAATCTCTGCTTCTCTCTCATCTATCTCTCATAAAGGAAACCATAAGTGACTTTAAATTGTTTGTTTCTAAGATAGCTACCCGTCTTAGTGGGACTAGTGGCTCTGAATGGATACTAGTTTTCCCGATAACAAAGAGGGTAATGGTATTCTTCTTTTGGGTTATCGTCTTTCAGGAAATTTTGAGCTCTCTGAAGCTTGCATTATTCTCATAAGAAATACCATTGAGGATGATCAAGGCAAAGGCATAAAATATGGAATCTCAAACTTTGTCCCAAAATCACTCTTTATATGTGGCTTCTATTATGAAACAAAACTTTGACATGGACAAGCCTTAAAGTCATGGTTTTTATGGCCCCGTAATATTTCTTCTCTATTTCTCCAATTCAAAAAATGGCAATCATCTTGTCAACATCTACAACTTCTATGCTTCTATATGAGACCACCTTGTTATGCTCTTTTGATAGACCAGTAATATACAATAAAATGTCCTCTCCACTCTAAAATTATAGCATGACTCCCCTTTTAACAATCCCATTGTCTATAAAGCAGGGAAACTCATCCTAGGATTCATCCTATGGGAGATTTAGAAGGAGCGTAACATACGAATATTTAGGAATATATCGGAATCCACTAGATTTATTTGGCAAGATATCCTATATAAAATAAAGGGAATAATTTATATTTTTCCTTGGTCCTCCAAGTATTGGAAATGTAATAAAAAAATAATTCTAACCAAGATGGACCTCTCCCTATTCCTTAAGGCAGAATCCCTCTGTCCCAAATTTCTTCCCTTCTAGCCCTTCCTTCTACGCGCCCCCCCCCCCCCCCCCCCTCCAGAGGACTTCATCGAAATTAACTTCGACGAGTCCTAAAAAGGAAATCCAGGCCAAGCTAGTTGTGGTGGAGTATTTCATAACACTAATAAGCATATTCTACATGTATATGTAGGTACCATGGGCATCAACACTAATAATGTTATTGAGATATGGCCACTAGAGAAGGGACTCTCAATTTTTACCTATAAACAATTTCACAAAGCTCGTTATTGAAGGAGATTCCAATACCATTATTAATATATACTGTGAAATCCATTGTGGACTAGATCCTTCCAAATTATCTAACAGTTGGAGAGGGTTGATTTGTTATGTTGAGATTGAAATTGCCTAGCTTGTCAACAGGTTTCTTTGGGTGTATTATGGAGATTTGCAGGAGATTAGATCGACTAGCTAAAATTCGTAAAACCCTAATCATGGCCAAAGAATCTATGAATAACCCTCGTGATATTACAGAGGAGAGATTTTTGCGGTTGGAACAAGCTGCTAATATAAATCTCCTAATTGAAACCTGAGTAATTATCTTGGGATATTTGGAGAATATGGGGGTTCAAATATAGAGGAAAAATCAGAAAGGGTATAAGGAGATCGGGAAGAAATGGAGAACCAACTGAAAAAATAACGCATAAAAGATCAACCCAATTCATGTGTCGTGAATCAATCACTTTCCCTAATTAAAATGGATGCAAAGGTCAATATCTAGCAATACCATTATGATATCAACACTCTAAAGTTGAATCACTAGTTGTAACAACTGGAAGTGTATTTCAGCATCCATCAAATTGAGGACGAACAAGAGATCTCATTTACCCAGCTAAAATTAGAAGGAAATGCCTTGACTTTGTGGGAGAGCGACATGGATACCTTGAGGTTGGAGGGAGAGCCTTTGACGACTAAGTGGGATGAATTCAAAACTCTACTTAAGTGTCAATTTTACCATATTATGTTTATAGAGGACCAATGGATCTAGTTTACTACTTTAGGAAAAAGTTGGGGCAAAGCATGCAAGAGTAAACCATAGAGTTTAAAAAGATGTCCATAATGTTGGGTATCTCCCCAAAGAACCCATATGTACTCCTAAAGTGTTTGGGGGGGCCTACATTGCCATCTGTGGGACCAAGTGATGTTGTTCAAGCCTAAATCAATGGACAAGGCTTATGTACAGGCACAATACCTAGATTACATAGGCTTGAAGAGATCAAAATCAAGTGGATTGAAGTAGAAGGAGCAACAAGATGCTTCTAAGGAGGGGAAGAAGAAGAAGAAATGGGGAAAAGATAAAAATATGGTAGTCGCAACACACTAGTGCAAAGATCACAACAAACACTACAACATGATGGCGATGCAGAGGAGAATTGTTGGAATTTGCATCCAGAGCTATGCTTGAAGAACAAAAAGAAAGATAATAAGAAGAATAACATCATGGCCACTGATTTGAGCAACCAAGTTGAAAGCATCATGGATGTGGATTGGAATATTGTTTGTACATTAGTGTAGAATGAGGTGAATCTAATTATTCTTCAGCAATAAGAAGAGAAAGGAATGAGCAAACTCTTCCATATAAAGATATAGGTCAAGAAGACCAATATTGATGCTTTGTTTGACTCAAGATTGCAGGAGAATTTCATTGTAGCGGAGTTTTTCAAGAAATTAGGATTGGAAGTTGGCAATCATCAAATCCCATATCCATAAGGATGGGTAAATAAGGATGTAGAGTGGAAGGTAAAAAAATAGTGCAAAATTAGATTTTATATCAGTGTTGATTTTATTGATGAAGTAGAACTAGATGTGGTTCCCCTCGATCTATGTGGAATAGTGCTTGGGAGTCCCTACATGTCTATGCAAGATGAAATATTCATGCAGAGATCCAACCAATACCACCTCATCAAGGATGGGAAATCGTTCATCATAAACATGCACAAAGGCAAGTAAACATTTTTTCTAGTAAGTCCCAACTATGCCAAGAAATTGATCGGCTCCATAAAGAAGAATGTTTTATTGTTTTTAAGAGAAAATAATTATGTAGAAGAGTTATTTAGAGGTAAGGCATCCCTAGAGGGGTATACTAATAAACATAAACACCAATTGGAAGATTTTCTACAGGAATACAAGGATATGTTTAGAGACCTAAAGGGTTACCACCTAACAGGGAAGTGGGGTACAAGATCCAACAATTTTTGGACTTCCCACTGCCAAACATTGGGTCGTATAGGAAGTCTATTATAGAAGAAAAATTTTTAGTAGTTGTTGGAATAGGGATTCATTCGACTAATTACATCACCATGTGGGTCACCCATCATCATTGTGCCAAGGCAGTATAGGATGTAACATCCCTGGTTAAAAATCAATGTAAAAATATATAAGATCATGGTCATGGGACACATATTCCAAGCTGAATGGTCAGAAAAACATCCTAGTGGGTGTTCCTTTGGTTTATTATGGCTAAGTAAGTTTCAAAAGGAAATGGCTAACATTTTGGAAAGGCATGAGGTATTATTGGAATTTTAATTATGAAAATAATGGAAATTAGGAGAAGGGAGGTGAAAGGTCACAGGTCGCATGTGAGGAGGAAAATGAAGGAAAATAATGGAAAATGAAGAAAATAGAGGCCTCATTAATAAAAAGGCTTTTCAGGATCAATTGGTAGGCTTGGTCAATGTAAGCTTGGTCAATTTAGTTTTGGAGCTCTCTCTCTCTCTCATTCTTGGATGCTTAGAGTTTTCTTGAGAACTCTTGGAGGGTGTGGCATACTTGGATTTTTGGAGAAAGAAAGAAAAGGAAGAATAGGAAAGTGCAAGAGGACATTGGGATCAGTAGCTATAACAGGTATTTATTGTAGGTACCAAGTTGCATGTATGTTTTCCTCACTAGTTTTGGCATGCGTGGTGTATGCATGCAGTTTATTGGTTATGAGTTGTCATTGGAATGGAGGATAGCTAGGATTGACAATGTATTTTCCTAGCCATTACATTCATTGGATATGTTATCACTCAGGTTGTCCCTAGCCTCCTATTTAGGGATACGGCCGAGGTAACCACAAACCAATCTTTGGATTGTAGGTTCTAGCCCACCTACAATCAGAGAGGGCTCTCTCTTTATGATTTAACTTTGTTGATGATCTTATGCTAGCTTTTGGCTCATGGGTTTTTGTTTGGGTTTGGATGGAAGGTAGAAATCTCAAGCAAAGAGGCAAGGTAAGGTATGATAAGTTTCAAACCATTGGGCATGGAGTCATGGATTAAGGCTTGCTATTGCATCTTCTTAATCATAAGAGGATTAAGGAGCGGGATAGCCACACATGATACAATTATCAATCTACCGAAGGGATGGAATGATGAAATTCAGAGATGAAAGGCAAAGGAGAATCATCTCATCATACTGAAAAAGAGGAGAAATGGATGAATGGTGATCTAGGAGCAGTTAAGAATTCCTAAATTCTCATTCATATGTGAAAGAAACAGCGTAAACAAGATCATTTAAGTATACATGCTCATAGCTATTTCTGATGAAAACATAAAAAAGAGCAGAAATTGAACTTAAGGTGTAGTCAAACAAATCTTAAGCTATTCTTTTTTTCTGCAATTTAGTAGGCGGAACAGTGGAAAAATCATGCAAATTAACAGAGGTGAGAAACACTTATTGAGTCATGTTGAAGCACAGGAATTCCGTAATCACTCCTTGGCCAATTAAACACATCAAACAGTTTCGAAATCCATGCCTTCAGCAGTTTTTGATTATAGAAAGTATGACAATTACAGTGCAGGTCTCTGCTTGGAGAAAATGTTGAGAAGAAGATCAAGCAGTGTCTTCGACTCACTAACTAACCAACCAACCCCTCACTACATGTTTCAGGGGGTATATATAAGCAAAATATCAGAAAGTCATTCATTACAATTGACCTCAACAGGTCTGCTGAAGAGCTTTTCTAAAACCTAAGTGTTACTGGAATTAAATGCAGGTAAGTCTTTTGGGCTGTGCTAGGGGCAGCTGAATCGAAAGGAGTGCAGTTGTGGCCCTTGGAGGATCGATGCGGTACTGTTGGAATGATTGTACTTCGGGATCTGTAGTTCTGATCTGGCGTGAGTTCAATGTGCAATAATTTATGATTAGAGGGTTTTAAGTGGCTTCGCCCTCATTCTCTGACTTTGCTGGAAGTTATTAAATGTTCACCTGCTGTGGATTGCTGTTAAGATCTTTCGCTGATACTCTTTGCCGCTACATTGATGATCTCCGCCACCTGCTGATACTCTTTGACATGCATTTTCGTTGATGATTTGATCTTATACACTTTAATCTCTGTCATTGGTCCTTTCTTGTCTTTAAATCGGATTAATTTGGCAAAATCGGGCGATTTCGGGCTTTTTCGGCGCAAAACGGGCCAAGGAATCAAAAGATTCCCCAAAGATTCCCGGAACCGGCTTATTTCTTGTATGCGCTATTCGCATCGAAAACTGCCTCTGTTTCTTGTTCCGAAGCTCCGAAGTGCGATTTTTCTTCCTGCGCGAATTTTCGGTTTCTTGGCTGCTGACGTCAGCAGTGCGGCAAATGACGTCAGCCTTCTGATGTCAGCAGTGGGTCCCTGGTATAGACGTGACATGGTGGGGTACTCATACTTGTAGGCGATGCGATGAATTTCTCCGATGCGATCGCAATATCGCGTCGGCGGGGAACGGATGGGTAGTTCAATTGGACATGCCACGCTTGCGAAGGTCGATCACCGATATCGCAATATCGCATCGGCAAGGGACGGATGGGGCATAGCTTATATGGTGAGAGCATTGCGATCTTGCGATGCGAGCTGGTGTTTTAGGATCTGCGGAGTGTTAAGGAAATCGGCAAGGGTCTATTGTGGTCGGAAGAAATGAGTGAGTGGGTCAGCAGGACGCTTGAGGCCTCGGAAGGGGTCCGATAACCTACAAGGGGTTTTATACTTTGGAAGGAGTCCATTGTATTTAGAAGATGGTTTGAAGGGGCAACATGAGGGCTCTTGCTAAGTTTCAGACAAACTGAGCAATTCCTGGGGGCACTTATGGTTATTTTTCAACCAGGGGAGGGATATTTACATAGGGGGATTATTTACATAGTTTTAGTACGGGGACAGGGAAAATATAAGGAGTTAAATAATAATGTCAGTGGTTAATATGGAGATGGTAAGAAAGCGCTAAGTTTCAGAAATATTAGGCTGCAATGGGGGAATAGAATCTTATAGAGGGGATATGGAATTCCTTTGAGTAAAGCGGATCTTCACCCAAGCTAATGATATGAAAATGGTGGAACTAAGAGGTATCAAGCAGATTTTGACCTCTTTTGGGGAAATTAGTTAATGATTTGGGGGAGATGGAGAAAGGAAGTTAGTTATGCCTGTTTTTGAGTCTCACCTAGAATTTCCTGGTGATTGTGTCCTGAGTAGAGATGACACCTGAAAACCTGGAACTGATCAGCGATCAGAATTCTGCAACCTCAACTACCTACCCAGCCTACTTACCTAACATTTTTTCTTCTTTTGGTTTGGGTGCACTTAGACTTGCAAACCCATCATTTCAATTTTTCTTTTTTATGCTTTCCTATCTATATACTAACCTTATTTCGTCCAAGGGCCCAGATTAAGCAGTTGGGCTCCATTGATTCTCTACCTATCTAAGAATCTGCCAAGATTAAACTGTTGGACAGATTTTCATTCTCTATATTCTAAAACAGGAAATTGAAACCTAGGGAGACCAAGTTTAAGCTGTTTGGACCTCCCTTCAACTGAAAATTGTGCAACACTAGAATAACTTCTCAATATTTGGAAGGCAGTTAGATGAACTCTGAGTAGCCTTCTTCGCTTGGAGAGCATTAAGAAAATATGGAGCATTGCAGCATGCAAAGTATGACATATTTGGTCTGTAAAAATGCCAATCATGAAATATGAGTAACCTGCTACAGCAGGAGGCTAACAGTGGCTCCACATGGGGATGATTTTTCTTTGTGAGAAGCCAAGAACAGCAAGTCAGATTGCCTTGTTTCTTCTGTTATTGCTCTGTTTCGAACATCTTCTTCTTGACTGTTGGATTGATTTGAGCCCTTAGACTAGTAACAGCTCTTTCCTTCGCTTGTGCTGCTGTTAAACTGTAAAGCGCCGCCTGCTTTCTTTTGCGTGCTTCAGCATTATGGATTCTTACAAAAAACAAAACAAAACACTGGTATATACAAATATTCTATGCACAAAAATAAAACATCGCCTGCTCTTTTATTCAAAGGGATCATTGTAGTGCTTTAGCATTCGGCCATTGACAGGGCCTTCTTCAACTGTGCTGTCGTCTGGAGATCGGTGAAAATAGGTATTATTGCCTTGCACAACGCTGATAATGTATGGACCTTTCCAGAGAAAATCGAATTTTGCATGTTTGCCCTTGTCTTCTCTTCGTGAATCCCATCTTAGAACTTTGTTGCCCACCCAGAAATCCTCTGCTTTGACCTTCTTACCGAACATCTTCTTGAGTTTTTCTTGCAGTATTTGAGCTCTGTTGAAGACATGTTCTCTGGTTTGCTGAAGGTGAATAGTTTGATTAACTCTTCTCTGCGTGTCATTCGGTTCAGCCTGAATTTCTTGTAACCATTTAATAGTAGGTATGCCCAGAGATGAGGGGAACTTGGCTTCCATGCCATATACAAGTTCATAAGGGCTCATCCCAATGGATTTCTTGGTGGAGAGTCTATCTACCCATAAAGCATTTGTGAGCTTCCTGTGCCAGTTCTTTTTGTTTTCTTCCAGCAGCTTCTTTATGATATTGATGAGGCTTTTGTTGGATGATTCGGCCAAGCCATTACCTTGAGGGTAGTAAGCTGTGGAGTGGCCTAAGGTGATGTGGTATTTATGGCAAAAGTTGATGATTTTTTTGGACTTGAAAGCAGCAGCGTTGTCAGTGATAATTTTCTCAGGGCATCCAAATCTAGAAAGGATGTTGCTATAAAAGAATTGGATAATGGTGGAGGCATTGGCTTGCCTACATGGGATGGCTTCAATCCACTTAGTGAAATAGTCAGTGGCTGTCAAAATCCACTTGTGTTGGCCTGAGGAGGAGGGACGAATTTCTCCAATGAAGTTAAGACCCCATTGTTGAAAAGGTTTCTCAGTTGAAATGGGCTTAAGGGGCAAGGGCAGTAACTTTCTTTTTCCTTCAAAGATTTGGCATTTGTGGCATGAGGCAGTAAACTTCTTTACATCTGCAAATAAGGAGGGCCAGTAATAACCAGCCCGTAAGATCTTGTCTGTCGTGGATTTCCAATATAAGTGTCCTCCACAGTCTCCTACATGTAATTCTTTCATGATGCTGTTAGTTTCATTTATAGTTAAACATTTAAGCAAAATACCTTCATGATTTTTCCAAAATAAAGCACCATCTATGACACATAATTTTGATGATTTCATCCTTAAAAATATTTTCTTGGTTCTGGACAATCCTGGGGGAGCACATAGGTTTAACAATACAAATCAAATATCAACGTACCATGGAGATTGCATGAACGTTTCACTGATCTGTGGAGTCGCCAGCTCCGGTTCATCGTCCAGTTGATTAATGTCTAATGCTTGCAAGTTTGTTTCAGACATTAGTTTGGCTAACCCTTGTCCTTTTATGAGCTTGGTGGGTTTTATTTCAATGTCGTATTCAAGGATGCTGGAAATCCACTTGCCTCTTCTTCCTTCTAGTCCCTCTTGAGTTAGTATATCCTTTACAACAGCATTAGGGACATAGGCAATCACATGGGAGTATAGGATGTAAATTCTGAAATCTTTGATGGCTTTGACCAGGGCATAGGCCTGCTTTTCCATTATTTGATATTTCAAGGGCACGTCTCTCAAGGTTCGGCTGAAGAAAGCAATTGGCTTTTCGTTTCCCTGATCATCTTTCTGCAGAAGGACAGTAGCTATAGTGTGTTCAGACGTGAAGGAAAAAATGATAAAATCTCTGTCGAATTGAGGAATGGTGAGGATAGGCGTTTGAGTTAGGGCGGTTTTTATACTCTCAAAAGCCTGCTTGGCTTCAAGAGACCATTTTACCTTGGCATCATTTTCAGCATGTTGCTCAGTAGCCTTATTAGCTCGGCTAGATTTGGGATAAATCTCCTCAAGAAATTGATCTTTCCCAGGAAAGCTTGCAGTTCTTCTATGTTTCTAGGACAAGGGATTTGAAGGATAGCTTGAATTCTTTCCGAGTCAGTCCTAATCCCATATTTTGATATTATATGCCCTAAAAGTTTGCCTTCCTCCAGGGAAAATAGGGACTTCTTAGGATTCAAGGAAATGCCGTATTTCCTACATGTCATGAAAATTTGCCTTAAGTGCTTAAGGTGCTCTTGGTCGGATTTGGAG
>APFE030247181.1:0-99104 GCA_000404065.3 Pinus taeda | reverse complement strand
GTTGATTCTTCTGAGTTTCTGTTTGAACGGTTTTTGATTTGGTTTTAAGGGAATGGTGTGTTGGATTATTGAAGTGTCATAGGACTTCAAGTCCTCGTAACTCCAGGCAAATACATCTTGGAATTCTTTGAACAAATCCACATATTTCGGCTTTTGGTCAGGAGGCAGATTTTTGGACAATTTAATCATTCTGGGATGTTCTGTTGTTCCTATGTTGTGTTCGTCTATGGCAGCATTCAAAGGTTCCATCTTTGGCTTTCTGGGCACATCGTTGTCATCAAACATGTCTTCCAATGGAGTAAGGCCGACGGGCAGAACATTACTTTTCAGATCAATATACTCATCCTCTATCTTGGTTGTTTTCTCTGAACAAATTTGTTTCATCTGTCCTATGTTTGTATTGTCGAAAACAGTTGGGCTAAGGATTTGCTTAGCTGTTGCAGCTGTTATAGTCAGGTGGTTTTCTTCTGCTAACTGTTGTGATTCGGCCATCACATCCATGTCAATGTTCGAGTTGGCAAATTCGTCCTCCAGAGTTAAGAAACTGTTGATTTGGGCATCACTTTGAAATACCTGCCAATCCTTGATGTTGTTAGGGACCTAAGGTCTGTGTTTTATTTCAGCAGCGAAAGGGTGATTTGTTTGAAAGGGAAGCTTACATGTACTAGCAAAGGTTGCTAGACTATGGGCGTGAATATTGCGATCTCGTGCAATTTTGGCCAGCTTAAATTCAATGAAGGCGTTGAGTAATTCGGTAGCAGCGGCTCTGTAAGCTCTCATTCTACTATGATTAGCGACAAAGTTACCCTTTATTTGTTGTATAATTAAGTCTGAATCACCTAGGATGGAGACTATAGTAGCTTCCATGGTTTTGAGCAACTTCAGGCCTAAGAGAAGGGCTTCATACTCCGCCATATTGTTTGTACATCTGAAATTGAGTCTATAAGCATGGCCTTGTGCGTGATTATTATGAGTATTGTAAATCCATACTCCAGCCCCTGCTCCTAGCTTGTTAACTGAACCATCAAACTCCAAATACCATGTGACTTCTTGTTTCAGGTTTGTATTGAGAGTTTCGGTTGTTTGAGGACCAGGCAGACTAGTAATTTCGGTTTCGAGATTTTCTTCTTGCGGTTGCCTTAGCTGTTGAGACAATTTCATGGGTATTGGCAACCAATTCCTCATTGACGTTCGTTCCTTGCTCCAAAGATAATGGCTTATCATCAGTTGGAGGGTTGGTGTTATCATTGAATAAAATAAAAGAATCCATATCAGAATGGATTGAGTATATGGGAAAATTTTGGGGTCTTTCCTCACTGCTTACCACATATTTCATTAATGTTTCTCTATATAGTCTCTTTGGTTGCCCGAAGACAGATATGGTGGCATAAGAGAGGTCGAGTTGGAGGGATCCTTGCAATTTCGCTCCCCACGATCTGGATAGAAGCATACCATACTTTGTGGGAATGTCGGCAACTACTACGTCCATTAAGATGGTCTTATTGGGGAATTAGACTAGAGAGACACAAAGGTCTTTGATCAGGCCTAGACATTTTACCTGACTTGAATCAAAGGAATACAGATCTTTGTATGGCCTTGTGACATCGAGGTTCAACCTTTCCATCACCGCTTTGGGCATAAGGTTATGTGAGGCACCTGAGTCAAACATAGCATTGTGCAATATTTTGTCATGTATGTGCAGGCTGACATAAAAAGGTGGAACAGGTCCATATGTTGTTTTTCTGTCAACTTCTGGACCGAACAGTAGTTCAGGGGTATCGTCTAAAACGTTTACATCATCCCTTACTTCTGGTAATTAGAGCGACCTTTGAATTTGTTGTCTGTATACATCATGTTTGGCAAGTTCCGAGAGGGGAATGGAAACCTTGAGTTTTCCAATCTCTGTTTCTAGACTAAAAGGTTTTTCCAATGAGTTCTTGGCGTTGACTGTGGTGAATTTCTCTTTTTCAGGCATAGTCTCTATGCTCTCTTTTGGAATGTCAGTGTCACGATGTATGACCGTTTGTGGTATCTATGTTTTGGGAAGATGTCTGGGAATGCTATTCAGAACTTCTTTTGGGGGGGAGGGAGGTAGAGGCTCATCAGTAGGAGAGTGTGTGCCTGTTACATCATCCACAGTAACCTGGTGAAGGTTTGGGACCGAGCTGCCAGCTGGTTGATTGTTGGTAATCTTTGCTTTACTCTTGTTGAGCTGTTTGCTATCTTTTGTTCTGCTGGGTGGGGGAACATCAATGGTCCTTGTTCTTAATTTGTATTGCTTGTGTACCTCATATACAACAGTATCATATCCTTGTTTAAAGTCAAAGGACTCTCCCAACTTGGTGTGAAATTGTTTTGCATCAAGGTATGGTCGGTCTTCTTCCGTGAGGAAGATTGGCTGTTCATTTTCCGAATCTATTAGGTTCATATGCGTTCCATCTGTGGGCTCAGCGGATGTAGATGCCTCCGCATAGTTTTCTTGGAAAGGAGGCCTAATATCATGGTCAGGACTGGTCCTCCCAATGTTCTTGTTTTGGGTTTTTCTGAAGTTAGGGTTCCTTATGGTATTGGGTTGTTGACCCTCCCATGAAGTTTTTCTTTCAGCATTGTCCACTCTATCTCCCAGCCTGTGGATGCCATTGATGATAGAATCTAGCTTCTAATCGAAGGTTGAGGGCTCTTCTTTGAAAGTGGTTCTTCTCTCAGTTCTAGTTCTGTTTCTTTTAGCAATTAGATTTGCTTCCACACTCACTGCAGCATCTTGCATTTCTGCAAGGCTTTGAGGGGCTCTTTCCCTTAATTGATATGCCATCTCGGCATCAAAGCCATTCGGGAATTTGTATAAAGCGAGGTCAGGTGGAGGTCTTAAATTTTGTGGTATTGCATTGTAAACATTGTTAAATCTGGCACAGTAATCCAGAACAGCTTCCCTAGGTCCTCTTTTGATAGTATCATATTCGCACAGTATGTGCAGGGGGTCTTTCTTTTTCTCCCATCTGTTAACGAATGTCTGGTATAATGCCTCAGGGTTTACTATAGAATTGGGTGGCAGTGCCCTAAACCAGGTTCTGACATCACCGGTCAAACTTTGGACAAAAATCTTCATTCTTACACTCTCATCGTCAATCTCATAACTCTTGAAATAATCCTGCATTTTCTTTGTATGTTGTTGGGTAGTGCAGGAGGTTGCGCCATCAAAACAGGTGATTTTTGATTGGTAGTCCTGAGGCATAACCCTGGGATTAGCAGGAAATTGTAAGGGTGCATATCTAGCCATGATGATGGGGATAAGTGGAACAACTAAAGCAGTGGGGAGGACAGGAACAACAGGGGTAGAGGGAGTAGTTGTGGTAGTAGGGGTATGGGATGGAGGTGTAGAGGAGCTGCTTGGAGAAGGAGGTGATGAACCAGGGGAACTTGGGGTGGACCGAAATAAAACTTTGACAGGGGTTGGGGCACTGCTTGGCTGAACTGTTTCAGGACTCGCAGCAGCTTGGTCTTCTTTTTGCTTTTGCTTTCTAATGATCTTAGGAATCAAATTCGGATTTTCAACAACAGCTGGGCTATTTGGATCAGGATTTGATCGTGTATTACGCGCGTGTTTCTTAGGAGCTAGCTTCTAATCTATTTTTTGGGGAATTTTCTGAAAGATGCAACAATACAGGTCAACCGAGACTTTCACTGGTCGGTTTCTTCCTCTGTGGGGCTGCAGACTGGTTTAATGAATTTATCTAAGGAGGTCCCCAGCGGAGTCGCCATTATGTTATCACTCAGGTTGTCCCTAGGCTCCTATTTAGGGATACGGCCGAGGTAACCACAAACCAATCTTTGGATTGCAGTTCTAGCCCACCTGCAATCAGAGAGGGCTCTCTCTTTATGATTCAACTTTGTTGATGATCTTAGGCTAGCTTTTGGCTTGGGGGTTTTTGTTTGGGTTTGGATGGAAGGTAGAAATCTCAAGAAAAGAGGCAAGGTAAGGTATGATAAGTTTCAAACCATTGGGCATGGAGTCATGGATTAAGGCTTGTTATTGTGTCTTCTTGGTTATAAGAGGATTAAGGAGCGGGATAGCCACACATGATACAATTATCAATCTACCGAAGGGATGGAATGATGAAATTCAGAGATGAAAGGCAAAGGAGAATCATTTCATCATGCTGAAAAAGAGGAGAAATGGATGAATGGTGATCTAGGAGCAGTTAAGAATTCCTAAATTCTCATTCATATGTGAAAGAAACAGCGTAAACAAGATCATTTAAGTATACATGCTCATAGCTATTTCTGATGAAAACATAAAAAAGAGCAGAAATTGAACTTAAGGTGTAGTCAAACAAATCTTAAGCTATTCTTTTTTTCTGCAATTTAGTAGGCGGAACAGTGGAAAAATCATGCAAATTAACAGAGGTGAGAAACACTTATTGAGTCATGTTGAAGCACAGGAATTCCGTAATCACTCCTTGGCCAATTAAACACATCAAACAGTTTCGAAATCCATGCCTTCAGCAGTTTTTGATTATAGAAAGTATGACAATTACAGTGCAGGTCTCTGCTTGGAGAAAATGTTGAGAAGAAGATCAAGCAGTGTCTTCGACTCACTAACTAACCAACCAACCCCTCACTACATGTTTCAGGGGGTATATATAAGCAAAATATCAGAAAGTCATTCATTACAATTGACCTCAACATGTCTGCTGAAGAGCTTTTCTAAAACCTAAGTGTTACTGGAATTAAATGCAGGTAAGACTTTTGGGCTGCGCTACGGGCAGCTGAATCGAAAGGAGTGCAGTTGTGGCCCTTGGAGGATCGATACGGTACTGTTGGAATGATTGTACTTCGGGATCTGTAGTTCTGATCTAGCGTGAGTTCAATGTGCAATAATTTATGATTAGAGGTTTTTAAGTGGCTTCCCCCTCATTCTCTGACTTTGCTGGTAGTTATTAAATGTTCACCTGTTGTGGATTGCTGTTAAGATCTTTCACTGATACTCTTTGCCGCTACATTGATGATCTCCGCCGCCTGCTGATACTCTTTGACATGCATTTTCGTTGATGATTTGATCTGATACACTTTAATCTCTGTCATTGGTCCTTTCCTGTCTTTAAACCAGATTAATTTGGAAAAATCGGGCGATTTCGGGCTTTTTCGGCGCAAAATGGGCCAAGGAATCAAAATATTCCCCAAAGATTCCCCGAACCGGCTTATTTCCCGTGGCAATGCGCGATTAGCATCGAAAACTACCTCTGTTTCTTGTTCCGGAGCTCCGAAGTGCGATTTTTCTTCCTGCGCGAATTTTCGGTTTCTTGGCTGCTGACGTCAGCAGTGCGGCAAATGACGTCAGCCTTCTGATGTCAGCAGTGGGTCCCTGGTACAGACGTGACATGGTGGGGTACTCATACTTGTAGGCGATGCGATGAATTTCTCCGATGCGATTGCAATATCGCGTCGGCGGGGAACGGATGGGTAGTTCAATTGGACATGCCACGCTTGCGAAGGCCGATCGCCGATATCGCAATATTGCATCAGCGGGGGATGGATGGGGCATAGCTTATATGGTGAGAGCATTGCGATCTTGCGATGCGAGCTGGCGTTTTAGGATCTGCAGAGTGTTAAGGAAATCGGCAAGGGTCTATTGTGGTCGGAAGAAATGAGTGAGTGGGTCAGCAGGACGCTTGAGGCCTCGGAAGGGGTCCGATAACCTACAAGGGGTTTTATACTTTGGAAGGAGTCCATTGTATTTAGAGGATGGTTTGAAGGGGCAGCATGAGGGCTCTTGCTAAGTTTCATACAAACTGAGCAATTCCCGGGGGTACTTATGGTTATTTTTCAACCAGGGGGAGGGATATTTACATAGGGGGATTATTTACATAGTTTTAGTACGGGGACAGGGAAAATATAAGGAGTTAAATAATAATGTCAGTGGTTAATATGGAGATGGTAAGAAAGCGCTAAGTTTCAGAAATCTTAGGCTGCAATGGGGGAATAGAATCTTATAGAGGGGATATGGAATTCCTTTGAGTAAAGCGGATCTTCACCCAAGCTAATGATATGAAAATGGTGGAACTAAGAGGTATCAAGCAGATTTTGACCTCTTTTGGGGAAATTAGTTAATGATTTGGGGGAGATGGAGAAAGGAAGTTAGTTATGCCTGTTTTTGAGTCTCACCTAGAATTTCCTGGTGATTGTGTCCTGAGTAGAGATGACACCTGAAAACCTGGAACTGATCAGCGATCAGAATTCTGCAACCTCAACTACCTACCCAGCCTACTTACCTAACATTTTTTCTTTTTTTGGTTTGGGTGCACTTAGACTTGCAAACCCATCATTTCAATTTTTATTTTTTATGCTTTCCTATCTATATACTACCCTTATTTCATCCAAGGGCCCAGATTAAGTAGTTGGGCTCCTTTGATTCTCTACCTATCTAAGAATCTGCCAAGATTAAACTGTTGGACAAATTTTCATTCTCTATATTCTAAAACAGGAAATTGAAACCTAGGGAGACCAAGTTTAAGCTGTTTGGACCTCCCTTCAACTGAAAATTGTGCAACACTAGAATAACTTCTCAATATTTGGAAGGCAGTTAGATGAACTCTGAGTAGCCTTCTTCGCTTGGAGAGCATTAAGCAAATATGGAGCATTGCATCATGCAAAGTATGACATATTTGGTCTGTAAAAATGCCAATCATGAAATATGAGTAACCTGTTGCAGAAAGAGGCTAACAGGATATCCATGGTGATTGTGGATTTATTTCCTTTTTTTGTTTTGGTTGGTTCTCATGTTTCCTTAGCTTGGTTTGAGTTACTACTTCCTAGAGCCTTGGTTGACAAATGCTCTCGAAGCCCTGTAACAACTTGGGTTGAATTATTAGTCCTAGACCCTTGGCTAGACAAACTCTTTGGAGTTGTGTAACAATTTGGGTTGAGTTATTAGTCCTGGAGCCTTGGTTAGAAAAATGATATAGAGCCCTTGGTGGGTTGAGTTACTAGTCCTCGAGCCTTGGTTGGACAAATTCTCTCGATCCCTGTACATGTTGTGGGTTGAGTTACTAGTCCTAGAGCCTTGGTTGGACAAAATTATGCTCTGGAGCTCAGAAACAATTGTGGGTTGGGTTACTAGTCTTGGAAGTCGGGTTGGAACAAATGCTCTAGAGCCATGGATAGCTTGGGTAGATACTAGTCTGGTGATGTTTTTGTGATGTCTGACCATGAGGTGGAATCATTGTTTGATGGGTTGAGGTAGTTTGGCCTTTGGAAGACCTAGATGGTTTTGATTTATGTGTTTTTGTTGAGAAATGACAACAATAAATTCTAGTTTAATTTTTCGTTGAATTACACTGAGAATTAAAATCTAAATGTATTCTCATATAAACTTGTAAATAGTTAATTAAGTTTAATTACCTTAATTAGGTTAGGAATTTTGAGTTGGAAGTCTTTCTAAATTCATGTATATGTTCTCCCTAACTTTTAGGGGTCCAGGATGAGTTTAAATTGAGTTGTAAATTAGATAACTTAGTTTACTGAGTTATGTTTAGTTAAATTAGTTCCAAATTGTTTGTGGAATTAATAGAGAGTTAGTAGTCAGTTAGTGCACTAGTGCATCCACAAGTGTCACTCTACTTAACTGAAGAATCCCTCATCAGAAACTCATGCATGTCAATTCTGAGAAAGACCCAGTTGAGACTAGAGTGCAAGGACAATGTACTATCAGTTGTAATATTTACTGGAGTGTAAATATCATGTATGCATCAGAGATTGATCATATGTTTGGATTTCATAGTTTTAGAGGCACGAATTCCCTTTAAATACAAGTTATTCATCCTAGCAATTATGCAAGAGATTAGGGGCTTGGAGTGTTGCTAAATAGGCTAAGGATTTGGCTTGAGCTAGCTTGTGAGCTACGAGAGTTGGGCATACTTGTGTGGAATTATTCTAGTGAGAACAAGCTTTTTATCTTCACTCATATTTCTGATATATGCAATACAGATAGTGAGGTTTTGAGCAGTGGATTTCCCTAGATACATCTTGTGTTATGTGCCATTGATTTATCTTATTCTTGTTCATATTGTTTTCATTGATTTATTGGCTTCTATTGGTTGAAAGTAGAAGTAGATCATTGTCTTGTGATTTAGTACATTGCATGAGCTTATGAATCCATAGGAAAATATACATGGTATCAGAGCTTAGAATAATATAATAAAGGAGATTTCGAAGTTTTGAGTTTTGGATTACAGGTGATATCCAAATTTGAAATACATATTTTATGATCAAAAGATGCCATTCTATAGTTTGTGGCTCAAGTATGCCTTGGAAGGTATCTCAAATTTTATATCTTGGAGGTACATAATGGAGGTTGTGCTAGAGGATATTGGATTGAAGGAATTTGCTGATCAAGAAATTCCTAAGCCAACAACATCAGATGCATAGAATTTGGCCAAGTGGAAGAAGTGTGTGGCGAAGATGAGGCAGATAATTCTTTAGGGAGTTCGAGACCACATTGTCTCGAGTATCCTTGGTAAGGAAACTCTGTATGCTATGTGGAAAACATTGACAGACTTTTATTAAAAAAACAGTGACCAAAGGAAATTGGCACTGAAGGGAAAACTTCAAAAAATCAAAATGGAGAAAGGAAAGATGATTCGAAAATACTTGACCAAGTTCACTCAGTGTCATGATGAACTTTGAAGTGTTGGAATCATAGTTTCCGAGGATGATATGGTGAGTATTTATCTTCTAGGACTCCCAAAGAGTTGGCATAGTTATGAGGACTCTACCAATGGTCGGGAGAATCTGCTAGATGGGAATGATTGTGGTCGAATTTGATGCAGGAGGAGATCAGGAGGAACACCAGGGATGGATATTCATTAAAGACTGATGATGAAGAAACTGTGCCTTAGAGATTAAGGTGAAGAAGGGGGAAAGGGAAAACTTCCCATTCCAAATTGGATTCTTAACATGGAGGTAAGAAGAAATACATGACAAAATTTAAGTTCTTTCATTGTCATGAGCTGGGCCATTTTGCTACAAATTTTCCACTCAAGAAGTGCTTTCGAATTGGAATTTTCCCTCATTGCATGCATGGTGTCATCAATGATGTGAAGTGTATGGTACATAGATAGTGGAGCTTCATTCCACATGATTGGAGACAAAGAGTTATTCAGTGACCTGGGGAAGAAAGATCTCTAGACGCATATCGAGATGGGTGACGATGGGAAGTATAGTGTTATTGGATTGGGCATGATTACTTTTCAGAGGGAGCATGGGGCTACATTCACCTTGAAGAATGTTATGTATGTGCTTGGGTTGAAGAAGAACTTAGTATTTGTTGCCATGCTTGAGGATAAAGGTTATGATGTGATCTTCTCGAAAGGAAAGGTGTTCCTTCGACACATAACCAGGGGTCAAGTAAAGAAAATAGGGATTCCGGTGAAGAATCCCTATAAGTTAGAGGTAGAGGAGTGTGTTTCTTGGAGCACAAAAGTAGAAAGGGTGCAAAGTTGAGACATTGAGGAGTTGTGGCACTAGCAATTTGGCCACTTGCATCATGGGGCTTTGAAGATATTGCAGTATATCTCTACTGGTCTTCCCAAAGGTACGCTTGAGCAAGTTGATACATGCAGGGGGTGTACTTTGGGAAAATACACCAAGTCTTCCTTTCATGACAGAGATAGTCAAGCAGTGGCTATTCTAAAGCGAGTCCATACAGATGTGTTTGGACCATTCTTGACAACATCCACGATCAAATATAGGTATTATGTTATATTTGTTGAAGACTATTCTTGTAAATGTTGGATATTTTTCATGCAGAAAAAGGATCAAACTTTCACAAAGTTTTATGAGTTTAAAGCATTGGTGGAGAAAGAGTTGAGAAATAATTTTAAGGCTCTATGGAGTGATAACGGTGGTAAGTATGTCTCAAATGAGTTTAATAAATTCTGTGCAGCGGAGGGCCTACCACTACACTTGTGGGCTGAGGCATGCAACAGATCAGTTTATGTTCAAAATTGTAGCCCACATCAGATACTTAAGACGAAGACACCTGAGGAGGCTTATTCTGGTAAGAGGCCAAATGTTAGTCACTTCAGGATTTTTGGGTCATAGGTGTATTTCCATGTGACTAAAGATGCATAGAAGACACTTGAGCCTGCAACAAAGTTGGGGATATTTGTGGGGTACACTAATATACCTCACAACTATCAGGTGTACTTGTCGACCAACAGGATGACAGTGGTTCGCAGGGATGTCAGATTCAATGAGGAGAAGGCCATGCGAGTTTCCTTTTAGAGGGAGCTTGAGTTACATGTGGATGAGGAGCTTTTAGCTCCTAAGGTTGAGGAGCCTCATATTGATGTGGAGCATCCACATGCAAAGAATCTGGGAGTGGAGACATCCACTTAGGCAGAGTCTTCCAGAGAGGGAAGAAAGCACACCAGAGAGGCTGACAGATTGATGGATTATGCATGGGAGAATGTGGGATCACCCATTTCTCAGTGTAGGCAGAGGAGGTCACCTGAGAGGTACACTAGATACAAGGCTCTTATGGGAAAATGTGTTGTGATAGATCCATCCTCCTTTAAGGAAGCAATGCAACAACCAGTTTGGGTTGATGTAATGGTGGAGGAGTATGAATCCATAGTTCATAATAGTGTTTCGGATGTGGTTCCGAGACTGGAGGAGAAGTCAAGGGTGATCTCCCTTTGGCTTTACAAAGTAAAGAAAGCTACAGATGGTAGTGTGGAGAAGCATAAGGCTAGATTTGTGTTCCATGGATTTTCTTAGGTAGAGGGGGTTGACTATGATGAGACCTTTGCTCCTATTGCAAGGTACTCATCAATCAAATCTATATTGGCATTATCAACACATATGGGTTGGAAGATACACCATATGGATGTAAATATAACCTTCCTTAATGGCATGATTGAGGAAGAGGTGTACATAGAGAAGCCCGAAAGTTTTGAGACCTTTCACCATGAGTCGCATGTTTACTGTGTCAAGAGAGAATTGTATGGTTTGAAGCAAGCACCCCGTGTTTGGTGCACTAGGATAGATAGCTACTAAATCAAGTTGGGCTTCACGAAGAGTTAAGTGGATACGAACCTATACCACATAGTGGTGGAAGGTAAACTATTGATCATTGTACTTTATGTTGATGATCTCGTACTGACATGTGATGATCAACTGTTCAAGTATTGCAAGGAGGACCTAAGAGAGTTTGAGATGAAGGACATGGGTGTCATGCATTACTTTATTGGCATGGAGGTATGGCAAGGAGATGGGGATTTTTTTGTGTCTCAGAGAAAGTATGCCAATGAGATACTCAGGATACTCCACATGGAGAGCAACAAACCCATGGAGAATCCTCTAGTAGGTAACTAGGGGAAGGAGGATGCTAGTTCAGGGGAAGTAGTGGAAGCTACTATTTACAGGAAACCACTAGGTTTACTCATGTACTTGGTCAACACATGATTGTATATGTGTTATGCAGTTAACCTGCTTAGTCAAGCGATGGTTAGGCCTACCAAGTTGTATTGGAAGGAAGCAAAGCATGTGTTGAGATACCTCATGGGCACTTCCTAGTATGGATTATGGTACAAATAGACAAAGGGAGTGAAGCTTCAAGGCTTCACCGATGCAGATTGGGCAGGGAGTCCATCTGAACAAAAGATCACATCAAGAGAGATCTTCAGTATTGGGTCAAATACAGTTTCTTGGTACAACAAGAGACATAGATCTGTTGCACTCAGTTCGACAGAGGTAGAGTACATGCCTACAAGTCACAGAGCATGTGAGGCCATCTGGATGAGGAAGATCTTGGTTGGGTTGTTTGTTCAAAAAATGGATCAAATTATAATTTACTGCAATAATTAGAGTTGTATCAAGCTCTATGAAAATCTAGTTTTTCATGATCAGTCCAAGCATATTGATATCTGATGTCATCATCTCAGAGATTGTTTATTGACGCAGATTATGTTGTTAGAGTACATTCCCAAGGAGGAGCAAGATGTTGACATTTTGACAAAGGCATTGTCAAGATGTAAATTCAAGTTTCATAGAGATAGGATCGGGGTAGCTGATAATCCCTTTCTTATTGGGAGGGAGTGTTGAGAGATGGAAACAAGAAATTCTAGTTTAATTTGTCCTTGAATTAAACTGAGAATTAAAATTGAATTATATTCTCATAATAACTTTTAAATAGCTAATTAAGTTTAATTAACTTAAATAGCTTAGGAATTTCGAGTGGGAAGTCTTTCTAAAGTCATGGGTATGTTCTCCTAGCTAATTAAGTTTAATTAACTTAAATATCTTAGGAATTTTGAGTGGGAAGTCTTTTTAAAGTCATGTGTATGTTCTCCCTTACCTTTAGGGGTCCAAGATGAGTTTAAATTGAGCTGTAAATTAGATAACTCAGTTTACAGAGTTATGTTCAGTTAAATTAGTTCCAAAATGTTTATGGAACTAATAGAGATTTAACAGTCAGTTGGTGCAGTAGTGTTTCCATAAGTGTTACTCTAGTTAATTGAATATTCCCTCATCAGAAAATCATGCATGTTGATTCTGAGAAAGACCCAGTTGAGACTATAGTGCAAGGACAATGTACTATTAATTGTATTATTTACTGGAGTGGAAATATCATGCATGCATCAGAGATTGATCTTATGTTTGGATTGCACAGTTTTGGAACCATGAATTCCCTTTAAATACAGGTTATTTATCCTAGGAATTACGCAAGAGATTAGGGGCTTGGAGAGTTGTTGAATAGGCCATGGATTTGGCTTGAGATAGCTTGTGAGCTAAGAGAGTTGAGCATACTTATGCGTAATTATTCTAATGAGAACAAACTTTGTATCTTCACTCATATTTCTAATATATGCAATACAGATAAAGGGGTTTTGAGCAGTGGCTTTCCCAAGATACATATTTTTTTATGTGCCATTGATTTATATTTTTCTTGTTCATATTGTTTTCATCAATCTATTGGCTTCTGCTAGTTGAATGTAGAAGTAGATTCTCATCCTATGCTTTATTACATTGCATCAACTTGTGAATCTAGAGGAAAATATATTGTTTTATGAGATCCCACATTCATGCTTGGAATATGGCACAGGGGTGACTAGCTGAAGAGAGATTTGGCTCATCCATGTCTACGATCAGGTGGAACATGGTAGTCCCATACTGGGTTGGCTTTTGCATCATTAATATGAGGTTATTTCTCCTTGTTATTTTATGAGTATTGAACTGATTTATATGTGGATCCTATGGATGTTGTTTCCTTAGTATTTCTATGGTTATTATTTTGGTTATGAATATGTATTATGACAATGTCTATCTATGGATCTCATCATCATTTTACTTGTATATGAATGAACAATGTATCTATGGCCTAATGGATGAAATTGCAGCTAAAGTGATAACGAAAGATTGTCTCATAGCGAATCTCAGATAAGTATGAGACCCCTATGCTTAGATTTGTTATTTACACTTGTAGATTACATATATGCCAAGTGTTTGATAGAATGTCAGTTCCGGTTGCGGATGGTTAGTCCTAGTCCTAGAGTTAGTTCTTTTTTTACTAATCTTGTCATTATGTGTTTAATGGATTCCAAAAGTTACAACAAGTTATGGGAAGTGGCCAGAATTCTGGGCTTGAAAGGTTCCTTAAAATCTGCAGAATTTGGCATAGCTCTATGAGAAATAGCCCCTGGATGTAGGTATTCAGGCTTGTGGGAGTGTACAGAGCTCTTTGGATGCTAGCATGCCCATAACATGGGAGCATCGAGAGGTCAAGAGGTCTAAAACCTCAGTAGGACTTAGGGACTAGTTAGCAGAAAAGTTGGGATGATTCTTAGGAGTCCTATTGATGATGTTGAAGGTCTGTATGGTGTGTTTTCGTCGGCTCCATTTCCTAAATGTGACTTAGGAGGTCCAATCATATCATAGTAACTTCTTGTCACATTTTTACCTCGATTGGCTGGTTACTTGGGTAGATGTGGGAGGAGGGTGTTACAAAGTGGTATCAGAGCATGTTTCACCCCTCGGACTGGATGGGTTGTGTTTTGGTCATGCATTCATGTTGGTTTAATGTGTGTTAATAATCCTTGTGGTCTATGTTCTTGTTACATTTGCATGGTGTTGATCATGGTTGTAGTGATGTTGCCATGTGAAGGTTGACGATGTTGTCATGGGGTGTGTCGTCATGAGTGTATGGTTGTATATGCATTTTTTATGCATGTTGGTGTCTATATGTTGTTACGCATGCATTGTGAAGTCATTGTATTCAGTTAGGTCATCATGATGTTATTGGTATGTTATGATGCTAATGAGTTGGTTGAGATAGAGCAAGAGATGCATATCATTAAAGTGAAGTTGGAACAACGACTTTGAGGCAAGAGCATGTCATTATACAGGTTTGTTTGTTGGGCATGCATGCATGTACGTTAAGGAATGTTATATACATTATAGTTATGTGTATGCCTTTCATTATATTGATGATTATGGTTATATACATGATAGATGCTAGTTGATTAGTATAGTCATATGCACATGTGTCGGATAGTCAGGAATGGTAGTAACATGTGGTTGTATGCATTTCTATTGTTGTTTTAGGTTAGATAACTTGATGATTATGTTATATGTTGTTGATGAACATGGAATAGGTTAACTTGAAATTTAGGTTGACGATTAGGTTATATGTAGTTGATGAGAATGATATGTAACTTATTGTTGTTATATGCTAGTAACCTGATGATTAGGGTTATTGCATTTAAGATCTTGATGTTATATGTATTGTCTTAACCTAGATTGGCCTATGCAGATGGTTATGGCTACGATATTCAGGTATGAGCCAAAATATTTTTGATATGGTGTTGTACTAATCTAGATTGACTTGCATACGTGATTGTTATGCATGAATTTATTTTTTTTATGAGTTTATGATGTTAACATGTTAGATAATGACTATTATGGATATCATGACCTTATTTATGTTTAAGTCGATATGTTGTGAAGTTATAGTGTGCTAACTATATTGATTGTGCAGACAAGATAGCCTCCCCTGGGATACATCAAGGTATGAGGTTTCTTATGTCGTATACTTTGTTCTTCACTGTTTGATTGTGTCATCTATTTGGTGTTGAGTGTTTGGTGTCTATTATGTCATTTATCTGATGTTGAATGTTTGATTAACTGCATGATATGATTATGTGTCTATAATATTGCATCAAGAAATGATCTTGTTTTAAGATGATTGTACTTACACATATGTGTTGAGGCAGTTGATATGTACTTGAGTTTAGTAGGTGATAGTTGTAGCAATATGTCTAAATGACTATGAGTTGACTATGGATTATGACATGATCTTCAATATAGGTAAAGGTTGATTTCAAATTGATAGATATGATTGTCTTGATATTTGAAACATGTGGTTGACATGTGTAAACAATTGTCGGAAACATGCTTATTATTAGTGTGACAAGGTAACAATTGATGTGTTTATATAACTAACAGTTAGGTGATGTGACAGTACATAGTAAGTCTCGATTGCAACATGGTAAAAAGGTAAAAGAAAGGAATTGGATAAGAATTCCTTTGGCTATGACTGGAAACCCTAATTCCAAACGAATGAGTGCTTTGCATTCAGGAAGTCTTCTTAACCTTAATATTGTCTGACATTGTGTGGATATGTGTTATATTCATGGACATGTATTTGATAAGTATAACAAATGGTGTCTAGTTATAGCTAGATTTATCAAGGGAACTAGAGTCCCTTGAGACATGGCACAAATGTTTTCACCTACAAGGAAACATGCTTGGCACAACAATATAAGGTAACTGGTGTATTGTTATGTTTATTTATGCACTAAAAATTGTGTGTTTATGGTCGTATGATGCAGGAGATTATGTGGCAAAAGATATTGCCATGAAATCTTGAAGAAGGTTGAGGTTGAGATTTCCCTTGGAAGCATTGGGAACCATGCAGATTGATTCATGGCGTCTATTTTCAGTCTTGTTCTTTTGGTCTTTTGTGATTTTTTGTGCTTGATTTGTGGATTTGTTTATTTCTAGTGTATGGCCATACCTATTTGTTTGCAGAATCGTGTTGTTATTGGTTTTCATGGTTTTCTTCTTGTTTGTTTCTTGTGCTTGCCTTTTATGTTTCGAGTCTTGGGAATTGGTTGGGAAAGAGGAAACATAATGGAGTTTGGGGAGAGTTGTGTGGTACCTAGCAGGTGATGTAAGACCTAGATGAAGCTCGGTGCATGTATAAGGGTGGTTGAAGTCAAGAGTATGATAGCTAGTTAGATTGGTTGGATCCATTGGTGTAAATGGATGATGACATGATAGTCATGGGAAATGTAACATGAAAGGGGAGGTAAATGGATTTGAGGAGTCATATGCCTTGGCTATGTTGGGAACTATTGTCCTCGATGTGGCACATGTGTTGCATGCATAAAGGGATTTCTCTTAACCTTGACCTTATGATATCTAGTAATTATGTTGTGATCATGATTACATTGATGTCTATATGTGTATACATGTATGCATATATGTATGTCATGTTTGACATGGTCATCATGGATCATGAGTATTTTATGCTAATGTTGTATGTATGTATGTATGTCGTTGATTGACTAGATCATTATGATTTTATGTTGATGATTATATGTATGTATGTGTATGTATGCATATGATTGTCTGACATCATCATGATTTTTTATGCTAATGTTTATGTATATGTATGTATGTATCCGTGTATGTATGTCACTGTTCGACAGGGTCATTAGGGATCATTCTTGTGGACGAATGATTTCTTATGTAGGTGAATGGCATGAAGAGTTTCTTGGTCTTACGAGGAATCAATTGGGAGGAGTAGCCCTGAGAAATATATGAGTTCAGTATCATGTGGTTATGAGTTGATATTATGTGATTATATTATGTCTATGTTATGGGTAGGCTATACTGAGGGATACATTAGCAAAATCAAAGCAGTGTGGTCTATGGCATGCTGGGACAAGCATGGATAAGACACTGGGGGCAAGGTTTCTTGGTAGAGACATTGTGGTTTTGGATGTGTGGTACTGCTGTTGTGCATATGTTGTATATGTTGTACATGTTGCATCTATGATGTTGTGCACATGTGGTGTTGTGTATATATAGTGTTTGTACATCTTGTTGCAATGTTATGTACAAGGTGGTATAGATAGTGTTGTGCGAATATTGCATATGCAGTGCTGGGTATAGATGGTGCTATGTACATGTTGGATATGCGGTGTTGTGTACATATGGTGATGTGTGCATATGTAGTGTTGTGTACATAGGGTGCTATGTACATATGGTGTTTTGTGCATGTTGTACATTTGGTGCTATGTACATCTGGTGTTGTGTGCATGATTGTAAAAGTGGTGTTGTGAGCATCTGGTGTCGTGTACATGTTGTACATATGGTACTATGTTTAGGTGGTGCTTTGAATATGTCGTGCATATGGTGTTGTGTACATGTGGTGTCGTGTACATGTCGTGCATGTGGTGTTGTGTACATCTAGCATTGTGTACATGTTGTATAAGTGGTACGATGTACATGTGGCATTGTGTACACATTGTGCAGGTGGTGTCATGTACATGTGATGTTATGCACACATTGTGTAGATGGTGCTTTGTACAGGTGGTATTATGTACGTGTTGTACATATGGTACTAGTATACATGTGGTATTGTGTTCGTGTCATACATGTTGTGTTGTGGGCATGTAGTACAATGTATATGCATTGTGTAGTCATGGTATTGTGACATGTGTATTCATTATGTTGTATTCTGTGTACGTATATCTATTGTGTGGCATTTTACATCAGGTAAAGATGGATGTATTGTGTTGTACATTGGGTGTAGGTGTATGTATGTGTTGTGTTGACCCTAGGTGTAGGTGTATGTGTGGTATTTCAAGTGTAGGTGCATGTATTTCATGGTGTTGTATGTCATGTGTGGTTGTATGTGTGTGATGCACATTATCTGTATGTGCACGTGGTTGAGGAGAAGGCACTAGGTTTTTGTTGGGTGTGGCAACCAATCTGGTGTGCATACTGAATAAGGACAAAGGTAGAAACTAAGGATTGATTAAAGGATAAGTATCAATATCTTATTTCAATTTTATTATGCATGAGATTTATGATTCTGGTCTATAATGATTACATGTGATCTATGACTCTATTTTATGATGGTTACATGTGATTTATGATTTTGATCTATGATGGTTATTTTTAGAGCTAACCTGATGTGATTTGTTTATGCATTATTATTTGGTCAAAGATGCTAGTTTGACTTATTCTGACAGGAAGCGAACATAATTTCAAGTGTAGCTTATTGATGGGATACCAATGAGGTATGATGTGAATTTATTTCAATTTATTTAGAATCTAATGGAAGTTATGTGTTTGGTACAGGAAGCATGAAAATCCCTAGTTGGGTGGTTGAAATTGACTACAAGAGTTAGCAGCGTTAGTGAAAGGAATTGGAACAAGTAGCAATATGCTGGTAAAGTACTTCAAGAGCAATGCCATTGTGGGGCACTAGTACCCAATAGTCTCCATTGATGGCCATGAGCATGATATGATCAATGCGATGGTTTTAAGGCAAGGATATGCCTTGATTTTTGTATCTTTTGATGCGAGGAAGACTTTCTAGGGGATGGATTGTTGGGGATGTGGGTGCCAACAAAACTTGGAAGGTGTGTGACTGCACAGAAGGGTGTGACCAGATTTCTCGAGGGACTGTGTAGTAGAGAAGGGAAGGTTGGGGATGGATTTATTTTGGTCATTAACATTTCTAGATGGAACTAGATGCACTTTGGGAGTGTGCCTTGGAACAATGAGTCGGTAATTGTTCACTGAGAGGAAAAGTGGCATTGGATTATAGCGTTGGACATTGGATGCAGATTTGACCTTGTGGTGGATTTTGGACTTCTTGGGAAGGAGGTGAATCTTGGTATTACTTTGAGGGTGGAGGTGTGAGCCTTTGGATTCCCTTGTTGTAGATGCAGACATCATATCCTTTTATTTGGTAGTTGATAAAATGTGTATATGTGTGTATTACTATAAATACTGTATCGAGCTAGATTTATAAAGCCCCGTGGACAATATTATTATTTGTTGGTTGAAGAAAATGTGTATGTATGTATATGTGGTTATTATTGTAAATACCATAATGATATGTGTTATAAAGCTCTAGTAAACAACATATCTGTCATGTTTTAGCATATGGTCATTGTAAATATTGCAATGAGCTATGTTATAAATCGCCATGGATAGTATGTTTTGTTTTCAATAGTCTTGTTGGTTATAGGTGTCATTGAACACTGAGGACAGTGTTCCCCCAAGGGGGAGGGCTTTATAACAACCCTAGTTAAAAATCCATGTAAAAATATATAAGACCATAGTCATTGGATACATATTCCAATTTGAATGGTAGGAAAAACATCCTAGTGGGCATTCATTTGGTTTATTATGGCTAAGGAAATTGGAAAAGGCAATGGCTAAGGCTTTGGAAAGGCATGAGGCATTATTGGCATTTTATTTATGAGTATAATGGAAATTAGGAGAAAAGGGAGGTGAACGGTTACAGGTTGCATGTGAGGAGGAAAATAATGGTAATGAAGGAAATAGAGGCCTCATTATAAAAATACTTATGAGGATCAGTTGGTAGGCTTGGCCAGTGTAAGCTTAGTCAGTTTAGTTTTGGAGCTCTCTCTCTAGCCTCTCTCTCTTTCATTCTTGGACACTTAGATTTTTCTTGGAGCACTCTTGGAGGATGTGGAATACTTGGATTTTTGGAGCAAGAAGTTTAAGGAAGAGAAGGAAAGCACAAGAGGACATCGGGATCAACAACTACAATGAGTGTTACTTGTAGGTACCAAGTTGCATGTATGTTTTCCTCACTAATTTTAGCATGCATGGCACATGCATGCGGTTTATTGGTCATGATCTATCATTGGCATGGAGGATGGACGGGATTGAAAATGGATTTGCCTAGCCTTTCCATTTCTTGGATAGCCATGGTGATTGTGAATTTATTTCCTTGTTTTGTTTTGGTTTGTTCTCATGTTTCCTTAGCTTGGGTTGAGTTACTAGTTCCTAGAGCCTTGGTTGGACAAACTCTTTGGAATCCCTGTAATGGCTTGGGTTGAGTTATCAGTCCTAGAGCCTTGGTTAGAAAAATGCTCTAGAGCCCTGTAATAACTTGGGTTGAGTTCTTAGTCCTAGAGCCTTGGTTGGAAAAATTCTCTGGAGCCCTTGGTGGGTTGAGTTACTAGTCCTGAAGCCTTGGTTGGACAAATACTCTGGAGCCCTATATAATTTGTGGGTTGAGTTACTAGTCCAAGAGCCTCATCTGGACAAATGATCTGGAGCCTGGAAGTAGCCATGGGTTGGGTTAATATTCCTGGAAGCTGGGTTGGAACAAATGCTCTAGAGCCCTGGATAACTTGGGTAGAGACCAATCTGGTGATGGTTTTGTTATGTCCAACCGTGAGGTGGAATCACTGTTTGATGGGTTGAGGTGGTTTGGCCTCTGGAAGCCATGGATGGTTTTGATTGATGTTTTTTATGAGATACCACATTCATGCTTGGAATATGGCACCGGGGTGACTAGCTAAAGAGAGATTGGATCAACCATGTCTATGGTCGGGTTGAGTGTGGTAGTCCCATACTGGGCTGGATTTTGCATCTTTAATATGAGGTTGTTTCTCCTTGTTATTTTATGAGTATTGTACGGGTTTATATGTGGATCATATGGTTTTTTTTTCCTTGGTATTTCTATGGTTATTATGCTGGTTATGAATATGTATTATGATAGTGGCTATGTATGGCTCTCATCATGTTTTTACTTGTATATGAATGAACAATATATCTATGGCCTAATGGATGAAACAATAGCTAAAGTGATAAGGAAAAAATGTCTCATAGAGAATCTCAGATAAGTATGAAACCCCTATGCTTAGATATGTTATTTACACCTGTAGATTACATATATGCCAAGTGTTTGACAAAATGTCAGTCCCGGTTGGGGATGGTCAGGCATAGTCCTGGAGTTAGTTTTTGGTTTATTAGTCTTGTCATCATGTGTTTAATGGATTCCAAAAGTTACAACAAGTTCTAGGTAGTGGACAGAATTTTGGGCTTGAAAAGTGCCTTGAAATCTCGAGACTCTAGCACAGGTCCACTGGAAATAGTCCCTAGACGTAGGCATCCAAGCTTTTGGGACCGTACAAAGTTATCTAGATGTTGGCATGTCCATAGCATGGGAGTACCTAGAGGTCAAGAGGTCTAAAACCTCAGTAGAACTCAGGGTCTAGTTAGATGAAATATTGGGATGGTTCTTAGGAGTCCTATTTCTAATGTTGAAGGTTTGTATGGTGTGTTTCCGTCGGTTCCACTTCCTTAATGTGACTTAGGAGGTCAAATCATATCATAGTAACTTTTTGTCACATGTTTACCCTGGTTGGCCAGTTACTTGGGTAGATGTGGGAGGAGGTTGTTACATAGGACTTGACTAATGAGTATAGATTACAGGGTGTTGAACATAATCACACTCAAGAACAGGTACCCCTATGTAGGAGAGATGATTTGTTGGATCAGTTGCAGCAAGCAAAATACTTCACCAAGTTGGACTTAAAGTTTGTATATCACTAACTTCAAGTTAGGGAATAAGATACCTGGAAGACTACTTTCAAAACTAGGCAAGGTTTATATGAGTTGTTAGTCATTACATTCTTCCTATGTAATGCACAAGCTACATTTATGATATTATTGAATGATGTATCACACCCTTTTATAGATTCATATGTTATTGCCTATTTGGATGATATATTGGTATACAAGGCTACTTGGGAGGAGCACATCTCACATTTGATGCAGGTGTTGGAGACATTAAAGAAGAACTAGATGCTAGTGAATCCCAAGAAGTGTGAGTTTGCACAACAATATTTGGTCTATCTGGGGTATGTGATAGATGGAGGAGAGATGAAGATAGATCCCACAAATATGAAGGCCATCATGAAATGGCTAGTTCCTACTAATGTTTCTGAGGTCAGGAATTTGATTGGGGCAATAGAGTACCTAAGGAAATTCATAGCCTCATTTTTAGTGGTAGAAGCACCACTCCACACCATAATAGCAAGTGGAAAGAGTTTTCAGTAGGGAAAGGGTGAGGAGAGGGATTTTGAGGAGCTAAAGAAGTAAATAAATCAAGCAAAAATTTTAGCTTTACCAAACTTGACTGTGTGTGCTATGGGAGTGGTCTTGACACAGGGAGGAAGGCCTGTATGCTACCATTTTGAAGTACTTCATGGGGAAGTTCTTAAATACGTTACCTACAGCAAGGAGCTCTATGCCCTAGTGCAAACTATGAAGAAGTGGAAGCACTATATGATGGAAAATGAGACAATTATCCACATAGATCACTAGCCACTACAGTACTTGCATGCCCATAGTAAGCTACAATAGACTTGGAATTACAATTGGATGGGATTTCTAAATTAGTTTCATTTGGCGCTAAAGCATAAGAAGGGAAGCACAAACAAGCTGGTCGACATGCTGTCAAGGCCACCCATTTCAAAGGTCATATATTTTGGAACTCTTATGCACATGGATTCATTCACCCATGATGCATACAAATAGGCATATCCAGAGGATGATTATTTCAAGGAGGTATTTCAACAGTTGTAGAGTTAGAGTCATGTGCACGATGGCGACATAACCGTTGACTACCATATCTAGGATGGTTTAATATATAGGCTAGATAAGTTATGTGTTACTAAAGGTGAGTGTTTGGATTTGATCAAAGAGGCTTGCACTTCCAAGGTTGTAGGGAATTTTTGTGTAGGGAAGATCACAGAAAACCTGTAGATGTATGTATATTTCCCCAACAATATGCAAGAATTGGTAGCTAGGTTCATAAGTGGATGCATCCTTTGTTGTACCAGAAATCCTATCAATAGTAAAAAATGTCTATATCATCCCTTACATGTACCCACTCATCCTTAGGAAATCATTTCCATGAACTTTTTGGTAGGTCTACCAACAAGGATGGGATATGACTACCTATTCATGATAGTTGACAGGTTCAGTAATATATGTGTTTTGATGCCCTGTAAAAAGTCCATTAGTGGGTGTTAAACAACATTTTTTCATTGTCCCCGTACTCCCCATTCCTTGATCCTGGAGGACCTCTACAGTGAACCCCACATGCTTTTCCTTCATGGAGAAACTCCTATTGTGTCCCTCTTCATGAGCAGATCAATTCCCTTTTGCATCATTTCCCCTGAAACTTCTGTTTTGCCTAGTTTACAAGACCAATGCTAATGGCCTTTGTCTCCTCCATGCCGATGTGCAAATATTAGCACTGACCGAAGCGACTGAGCTGTGTTCCAGTTGCACGAGTCCTGTTATGGAAAGTTTTTTAAATTAAGAGTCGAAGTTTCCAGCTCTAGAAGCTTTGTAATGGAAGTCTGGTAAATGATTTGGCCGGATGGGGTCGAGGATGTTAGTTTGGGCTCGTTTCCCTTATAATGATGGAACTACCTCAAGGGATAAGACCTTCTCCCATGAGAAGAGGATCCATCTCCCATCCATTCATCCTATATAATCCTCCCTTCTTCCCAAGCACAAGCTAGTGTTAATGTTGGTGTGCTAGTGCTGTTTTGGTTTGGAGTAAACAAGAAGCTATTCATAGTTGTAGCTATCTAGTTGTGTGAGGGAGAAGTGTGATTTGGTTTGGAGTGAAGCCTAAAGGGAATAGCCTTAAAACTATTGTTGATTGAGGCCATCATGGAATGCTAACAAAAGTGTGTGGGAACCTTGTCTTGTCAGAGGAGAACCGCAATGTCAAGACACTAGTTGTAATCTCTTCTTGATATCAATATATATGCAATTATCGATTGATTTCCTACATGGTTTGTCATCTTACATATTCATGGCTTAATGTTTGTTGACTTGTTAAGTAGGTTGAGTTACAATTTGTCTATTATCACGGTTGTTGTTTGTTGTTGTTTACTTGTTTTAGGTGTTTGAAGAAGGAAGTGAGAGATAGATGGAGTGAGCAAGCAAGGACATCATCAAACAGGATAAGCATACTAAGAGGTAGGCCCTCTTAATTGGTTCTAACCTAAGGAAATCTTCCATAGGATTTATCTGTTGTGGCTAGACCCATTATCGGGCTAGAGGAATTTGTTTGTGTCCACACTTAACTTCACCACAGTAGGAAAGAAGCAACAAATGTTTTATTTGGAAAGGTTTGGGTGCACTTTAGGATACCAAGCATTTTTTCATACAGGGATATGAGATTTCACAGTGCATTCTAGACTACATTGTGGGAAAATATGCACATAAAGTTGTAGATATCTACAACATTCCATTCATTGAAATATGGACAAATAGAAGTAGTCAATAGGACTTGGGTGCATCTTTTGAGGGCATACCAACAAAAGCATCCAAAGACTCGGGATAAAAATATAGTATATATACAACACTCTCACAAAAAAGTAATCCACACTTCTATAGGAAATTCCCCATTTGAACCCTGCTTTGAGTATTTTCCACCTTCACATTTGGAAATTTCATATGGGCAGCAAGGGGAGTGGGAAGATCTTACATGAGACACATTGAGGGCTGAAAAAATTGAAGATAATATTGGACATATCCATCTACAGGTACAAGAAACATTGCAAAATTCATAGTAGAAGTATAAGGCCAGGCATGATCAACATAGAAGAGAGAAATCATGGAGAAGTATAAGTCCATGCATGATCATCATAGAATAGATAAATCATTCAAGGTGGGAGATAGAGTATGGCTACAGTTGAACAAGGCGAGGCTACAAGGGTATGGTAATAAAATCAAGAATCAGAGGTATGAACCCTTCAAGATACTAGATAAAGTGGGTAATAATTACTATCGACTTAGTTTACCACCATATATGCACATTTACTTAGTTGTGAAAGTAGATAATTTTAAACTCTATGAGCCTTCCATGCTAGATTAGGAGGATGAACTGGTCCTACCTTTTGTGGAGTATTTGACACCAGATGCTTAGGCAAAGTTGATAGAAGATACAATTTTGCAGAAGAGGTCCAAAACTACAAGGTAGGGGAAGCATGACCTTTGGCAGATTGTGTTGAAAGGACAACTTCCAGGAAAAGTAAATGGTACACCAGAGAGAAGGTGGAGGAAAAAATTCCTGACCTCATTTTATAGAAGCTTTTGGGGACAAAATCCTCTGAAAATAGGGAGGTGTAAATCATATTAGATCATTATATTATTTTACATATATATCAATACTTTCAGAGTGGAATAAGTGGAGGAATCAGCTCACGGGACCGTTTTTCTAGTGGGACCCAGTTTGGCAAAAAAGGTCTAAAACCTTCCAGGAGTGTTTTGAGGCATCAAACGATGTTTTTTGGGGTAAAATTTTGTTGCATTAGTGTTGCACTTTTTTTCCTATTCTACACACAAAGACCTTTCCAATAGTGCAATAATCACATTAATCAGAGTTAGTATGCGAAATTTATGCACTCATAAGTTGACCTTACTTTTTGCACCACAATAATTTGAGATGACGCCACATCAGCCCCCATTATTCATGAAAAAATGGGGTATCCACATGATTATGATCTAGAATACTCTAGAAGAGTCTATATTATAACTCGGGTTAAGAGTTGAGGTAGTCAAACTTAACCACTAATACTCTATCAGGTTGTGTTATAACCAGGTCATTAGGAGGAAAAGGGATTCCATTCTTTCAAGTGCAGTTGTTCTATAGTTGAGAAAAATAGCCAAGAGGGATAGGAGGTCGAGAACACAGAGAGGATTTATCAAGTGTAGCAACCCACAGGCCACAAACCATACTTCTTTGTACTCGCAACCATATTTCCATTGAAAGAAATAGAGTGGAGCAACCTCACCTTCCAGCTGGATTTTTAATCCAAAAGGGTTTCCTAGAGCATATCTTGTGTCAAATGTGTGTGTAATGTTTTATTTTTTCATTATTTATTTTCTGCATAATTTTAATTTGCATGCATGCACTATTAATAATAAATCTACATTAGATATAATTTTTTGGGATTCAACTGCGTTAAGAAAGTCATTCATCTATGACCATTTCCATGAGAGGTAGTCATAACTAACTAATTTCACATGATTTTTGAATAGTCCACTTAGCACTCATTGCATCGAGTGATGCTCACAGGTAGCACTCATTGTAATGAGTACTAAGTGGACTATTCAAAAATCATGAGAAATTAGTCAGTTACAACTACCTCTCATGGAAATGGTCATAGATGAATGACTTTCTTAACGCAATTGAATCCCAAAAAATGATATCTAATATAATGAACTGTGAAAGACCCTCAATACTTAAATAAATCTACATATTAAGAAATTTATAAAGTCGCAATAGTGTAAAATTTCAAATCTTAAATATAATTTTTATCATAATATGTTGTGATGAATTTCAAGTGGAATATATATATATATATATATATATATATATATATATTATATATATATCTTAATATATATATATATATATATATATATATATATATATATATATATATATATAATATATATATATATATATTATATATAATTAAAATAGTTTAGAAAAAATAATGATGAATTTTAAGTAAATTCTATTCTTTTCGCGATGGAAGTTATATGTTATTTATTTCCACTTTTCCTAAAACAAGAAGTGATCTACAAGGCAGTTTAATCCCTATCATTCAAGTTAGAACGTGCTATGGGAAAAATTGCATAAAATATTATAATTTATATTAGTTAATAGTAAAATAATAGTGGTCAATAGGAAAATTGAATCCATAGCCTTGGTTTGGTAGGAACTAATAAATTGAGATGGAAGTGGATAAATTAATTGCTTTCTCAAGCACAAAGACTTTCATAACATTTGGTGGTTAGTAACCACTACTAAGTCTACACATTTATATTTTTACTCATCCATAAGTGTTAAATAAAACATAAATAATGCTGGGAAGTAACTCTTAGTAAGTACATTTATTTACATCTTATTCTTATCCATTTTTCATGCACAAACTTCCTTAAATTATGGTGGGAAGTGATTGATGGTAAATATTTTATTTTTGATGGCTTTCTTGCAAAGCTTAAGAATAAAAATTCATTGCAAAAATATCTAAAAATCATGCATGAGCATTGCAACCATATCCATAAATCATGGCATAAAATATGTGAGGTAGTTATCCACATGTCATCATATTGTGAAAAGGGTGCAATAAGACCTTCAAGTTATTGTTTGAATAAAAAGTTTGAAAAATATTTTTTAATAACAATAAAAAATAAATATCTATTTTTCAAAATTACATTATAAGTTTTGTTGGTCAATATTAAACTAAAATAAGTCAACAAATAAATCCATTGCTAAAGTCTTTCCTTAGTAGGGACTAATAAGAATATAAATATCTTATTTATAATTTTTCTTTTATTGACTTTAGCCACAAGAAATTTGAACCTTGAATCTCATGCTTTACATAATATTTCAAAACATGGCAATCACAAATTGATCTGGCCCAAAAACTATTTTATTTATAAAATTGACAAAAATAATAAGACATAACTAATTATTTACGTAATCTCAATTAAAAAATAACAATTGTTAGTGTAAAGTTTTTGGAAAAGTGTACCAAAATCTCTTACTTAAGTTATAGGTGACTTATAACCCTAACAACAAAATATGGATGTGTCTATGCTTCAGATTTGCAACAAAATGTTAGAAAAAGCCTACAGAAAAATATGGCATGCAAATATAAACACATAATAGAAAAAATATAAGCGCAACAACCCAATAGAGAGTATGAATGATCAATTTTATTAATCAATCACAACACCCCTGATGAGGAGTGATTACATAATTGGATCTGTAGAGATATCCCTCTTCGTGGGATGGGTCATTTTTTGCCTTGTGCTTCAACAATATACTTCTCTCTCTGAATGTGGTATGCGATGGGCAAAAAAAAAATTTCTTGAACTCAAGTGGGAGCTCAAATGCTATGACACCATAATGGGTACGATGAAAATGGTCATGGTGAAGAATGGAGAAAAAACCCTCTATTTATAATAAAATATTGAGATAGATTGAGAATTAGAAAATAATAAAATATTATTGACTAAATCAAAATCTCATTGTTGTGAATTTTTTGTTATATTTTTTGAGAGGGAAAATATATTATAAATTGGTCAAATATCTTTATTTAGAAAGTGGTTAAGGTAATTAACAAACAAAAATGATTTATTAATCACTTTGTGAGGATTAAGACAAATATGAATTTTGAAATAATTATTAAATAATGATTTAACAATTATCTTATGAGGAAAGTAGGGGATAAAGATGGAATAATAAATAAATAATTATTTACCTAATTACTCTCTAGGCCTTTTTTGGATTTTAATGAGAAATAATTTAAGAAAATGGTTCAATATATTATTTCCTATGGTGAAAGTGAGTTTTACCATGGAAAAACTCATCCTACATGGTGTATTTTCGATCAACCTAGTAAGAAATTACTAGGTGAATATTTCTGGGTGATAACAAAAATATTCAAATTGTAACTTTATTATACCATAATTAATTTATTACCTTGACCACGCCAAATGTGACCACAAGATATGCTACACTAAATGTGACATGGCCAAAATGAATAGTCAAAGGTCAAGGTGAATTGGATTTAATATTAATGTGCTTACTTAAAATTAGCTTAACTAAGGAGCCACATGTCATTGGTCCATAACTTTTTCAAAGTAATCAAATTCCTCACTATGGGACTAGTAAAAATACCAACACATCATTAATAATTTACTCAATGTAAATTTAAAGGGAAAGAAAAATAAAATAACTTTTTTCCCACGAAAAAAATTACATGTTATTTCATTGAAATCAAATTATACATATTATCGTTTAATTACATCCTCCCTGGCATGTCTTCCCAACTAGAATAAAAACAATAAAACATAAAAATAGACAAGATCTCAACGATTACAGTATCTTCAATTCAGAAAAATGTTGTAGACATTCACCCTGAGGACATCAACATCTTTTTTTATTCACTAAATATCCAACAGACTAGAGTAAAGCTTCCTTTGATATTTATTTATTTTTATTTTATTTTTTATTTTTATTTTTATTTTTTATTTTTTATTTACTTTTTTTCTGCATAAATGTTGTGTTCCCTATGGATATTTGTTACCTCCATCTCCTCAAAAAATTGTCAAAGTTGGAAAAATCTTTGTTTCCAAGTATTTAGAGCCAAACTATGTAATGTCTCGATCCCCAAGAACCAATCTATAATCAACCGAGAATCACCAAAGATGTGTAAGAACTTCACATGCCTAGATATTGCAAAATCGAGGACTAGTCAAAACCCAATTAGTTATTCTTTATTATTAGATCAATTCCCTAACCCCAAGCTAAGAAGGAAAGAATAATGTTTATTTAGGTTAAATGCTACTCTCGCTCCACAAAAATCCTCGACATGGCTCTTAGCTCCATCAGAAAAACCTCGAGCCTTGAAAGTATCAATCCTAGGCCCAACCATAATATTGTTATTCTTATTTACCCCTTCTGTGTTGATTTCCTTCATTGCTATTGTTTATTTTTACACCATACAATGTATATTTGGAACCTAATTATCAAAGATAGTTCTATTCATGTGTAGCCAAATATGACAAATGACCAATCCGATAAGGATGGAAAAATGCTCCAAGGTGCTAGTTTTTGTTCACTCTATGAGGCATTCCCCGATGATCTACCTAAAATGACCCTAGATAGGACTTCTCAAATAAGATATTTTTCCACACTGGCTGCAAAAAGCACATTCCATGAACAAGTGAGTCACTAACTCTTGATTATAACAACAAAGTGGGAATCTTGTAGGCCCTTCCTAACCACATCTCTAAAGATTATCTTACATGAGAAATTTTTTATTTACCACCAACCAAAGAAAGTGTTGGTTTGTGTTACATTCTTTCCATGACTAGCCCCCCTAGTTAACCTCGAGTTTAGAGGGGGGGTGGAGCCCCCCCTTCGTTGCGCCGATTGTGCAGCAGGGGGGTCATAGGGGGTTTGAGGGGGGTGGATAGCCCCCCTCTACGGGGTTCAGGGCAGCGTTCTAGGGAAATTTTTTTGGGACCCTATATTAGGTAGGACGAACCTACTTATCGTTTTGTGCATGGTTTTAGCTTATGGTTCTGGGCGTGATGGTTTTTCGGTCCATGGTATTGGATGCTTCGGCATGTATATATATGTATTGTAACATTGAAAGGAACATAATGAAAAATCAAGCTAGTAGTCCCGGTTTTGGGATCTAGGGGAAAATCTTTGTCTATATGTGTTTTATGTGTTATGCTCTCACATTATTTATGTAATGTTCTTAGAATTTTTATGCAGGTAATTTTGTATGGGGTTAAAACCTACATTCGATATCGGAGTTGTTTTGGCTTCAAGGGGACGCCTTTGTTACTGAGGGATTTCACTCAAGCCTGTGGTAGAGCCTATTCAATGGGAAATTTGCGAGATAGATTTTGGTGGGGAAAGAAGATGGTGAGCAGTGTAAAGATAGAGATCGAGAAATTTAATGGTCAGAGTTTTGATTTATGGAAACTCAAGGTGGAGGATCTGTTGGTAGATAAAGATCAGTGGACTGCAGTAGTTGTGGGTACTGAACCAACGAGAGTGTCTGATGAAGAATGGAAGAAGTTGGATGGGAAGGAAAAGAGCACAATACGATTGTGTGTCTCAGATTTAGTATTGCTGAATGTATCAGGGGAAGCTACAGCTAAGACTTTGTGGGTCAAGTTAGGGACTTTGTACCAATCTAAGTCTCTGGTGAATAAACTGTTCCTACGGAAAAAGCTGTATAACCTGAGGATGAAATATGGAGACTCGGTGATAGAGAATCTGAACATTCAATACTGTGGTAATTCAATTATTATCTATTGATATTAAAATTTCAGATGAAGATAAGTGCATCCGTTTTTTGTGTTCTCTACCAGATTCATGGGAAAGTCTGGTTATTGCAATAGGTAGCAATGCAACTGCCTTGCAGTTTGATGAAATAGACTCATCCTTGCTGATGGAAGAGATGAGACGGAATAATATGGAGAGCCAGAATGGTGATGCTTTGTCTGTACGAGGACGGTCCCAGAATAGAAACAAAAATAAGTCATCGAGTGGGAGATCTAAATCTAGAGGGAGATATAAATATCTAGGCAAACCTGTAAAGGTGGTGTGCTAGAAATGCGGAAAGGAAGGGCACTAGAAAAGGGACTGTAAGTATAAATCTCCTGACAAAGGAAAGGGATCTGATGATGCTCCTTTTGTAGAGATGAAAACCACCTCAGATGAAGGTGGGGATGTGTACTTGGCTTCTTCAAGTACACATGTAGATCATGAGGCATGGTTGATTGACTCAGATGCATCCTTTCACTTCACTCCCCATAGAGAGTGGTTCTGCGAGTATGAGAAAATATGATGGTGGTGATTTCTTCTTGGGGGATGACAGGAAGGCTAGAATCGTTGGTCGCGGAAAAGTAAAGTTGAAGTTGCAAGGTGGAAGGATTAGAACACTTCCAGGTGTTCTGGATATTCCTGCATTAGCTAGAAATTTGATTTTTGTAAGCAAGCTAGATGATGTAGGTGTAAAAATAGTGTTCGAGAAAGATACCTGCAAGATGGTTCAGGGAGCACTGGTATTGATGCAGGGAGTTTGGATTGGAAATTTGTACAAGCTGCAAGGTAGCACTATTATTGATGGGTGCAACAGTTTTATGGTTCCTAAAAGTTGAGTAGAAAATCTAGTGGTATCTGGAGAAAAGACCATGCTGTGGCATCAAAGGCTTGGACATATTGGAGAGAAGGGCCTTCAAATACTTCATGGTAAAGGTATGGTAGAAGGTATGAGTAATAGCTTTCTGGATTTTTATTTCTGTGAAAATTGTGTATATGGGAAGTAGAATCGGGTGAGTTTCCCCTCTCGTGGTAAGAGGGCGAAATAGATATTAGAGCTTGTGCACAATGATGTGTTTGGACCTGTGAAGGTTCGATCACTGGTAATTTTGTGCACTATGTATCATTTATAGATGACTTCTCAAGGAATACATGGATATATTTCCTCAAGAAGAAATCTGAAGTCTTTGACAGTTTTAAATAATTTAAGGCTCTGGTGGAAAACCAGATAGAGAAGAAGATAAAGGTGTTGAAGACAAATAACGGTAAAGAGTTTTGCAAGAAGGAATTTGAAGAATTTTGTAAGAAGTGTGGTATAGCATTGTAGAAGTCTACTCCATACACACCTGAGAAAAATGGAGTTACAGAAAGAATGAACAAGACTTTGATGGAAAGGGCAAGAAGCATGATCAGTGGTGTTGAGTTAGGGCAGGAATTCTAGGCAGAGGTGGTGGAGGCAGCATGTTACCTCATCAACAGATGACCTTCATCAGTGTTGGAAGATAAGACTTCACAAGAGGTATGGACTAGTAAGAAACCCTCTCTTTCACACCACTTCCATATGTAAGGATATTAATTTCATGCCATTACCTCATATCCATAGGTCCTTTATTATATCAATTTTACATCCATTTCTTACCATCCAAACAAGACCTCTTTTGATGATGTCAAACTGACACTAACACTTTCCAAATATTTGACCCTCCCTACTTATATGGATTTATGCAGGAACAAAATGACATGTCAAACTAAACATAAATGTAGAGCTATAGTTAAAACTAAACTTCCATTAATTAATAACAAATACTAAGAATTGTTGACATGCAGAATGAAAATAAACTAGCTCGAGTTATGGTAGCTTATCTTTGAGATCATATGTGACGACTACATGCCTCTGAACTATGTTACAATGAGGCTTGAAGGCATTTTTATTATTGATAAACAATGGAAAACCCTAAAAATCCAAAAACATAACCCTAGGAGATGAAGTGCCAAAATTTTGTGGGCCTCGTTGGGGTTAGTTGTTACACCAACTTCTGAGGGTCATAACTTTGGCACATGTGCTGAAAAGTGTAACTAGGTTTGGTCTTCATAATTTATAATGTAATCATGATTTTATGTATTTGATGAAAATAGAAAAATTTATTTTTATTATTATTGTTTTGAAACATGGATTTCATGCTCAAGGTCATTTTATTTATAGGTCAAGCACCCATTGAGTGCCTCTAGGGATTTGTCATAAAGTATAAGAGTCAATTGAGTAATTATAATATGCAAGACCCATTTGGGAATCTTGTATTATGTAAAATAAATTTATTTGAGTCATAAAATACCCTCAAAGACAAGTCAACCTAGCTGCAACAAGTCAGGCTACATGAAAGATTAAGTTGACCACATGGAGGAAATTCATACCCCTAGAAATCCTATATATAAGAGGAATTCAAACTCAATTTTAGCAAGAATCCAACACATACAAAGAAGCAAGAGAATAAGTTTGATATTAAAAAGAATAATTCCTAAGGCAAGAAAAGTTCAAGTGGGAAGAAAGAGTCAAAGTTTTTGGGTCTCTCTCTTTCTCTCTCATGTGCAACAAAATTCTAAAACTGCTAGGTTGAAGTTGTTGAAGAAATTGCTAGGGTCAAATGTACTGGAGAACTTGTTGGGATAAAATTTGCTAGAGAATTTGTTGGAAAAGTTTTTAGGGTTCAAGTTGTTGTAAAATTTGTTGGGGTCAAAATTGTTGTAAAAGTTGTTGGGGTCAAAGTTGCTAGAAAATTTGTTGGGGTCAAAGTTGTTAGAGAAGTTCGTTGTTGTAAGTTGTGTACAAAAATATCATTAAGAAGTAAGTTTGAATTATTATTGGAGGGGTATTTATCAAGTTTAATAGGTATTGTAATTCTTCATTTGAATTTATATAAGAAGAGAAGAGTTCTTGTGGTTTTTAATCGCAATAGGAGAGGTTTTAGTCATGTTTTATAGCCTATATCTTGTATCTTATTCTCTCATTGTTTGGCAATTGTTTGATGATAGAAAACAAAATAATAATCAAGAAATAAGAATTTAATCAAGTTAAAGTAAAAATACATCACAAGTAGTTATGAAAGTTAGAAAAATCATCTAATTAAGTTTCCCCTAGATTTCTCAACATGGTGTCATAGCTAAGGTGACAAGACAAGAAGAGGAAGCTTGAAGATCATCAATTCAACAAGGATACATAAGGGTCAAGCACAAGGATATCATCAAGAAGGACTCTACACTTGAAGCATTCATCGGAAGCTCACACATTCTACAAATCATCATCTAGAAGAGAACCTTATCATCAAAAGGATCAAGGCCATATCCCTCACATTGAAGAAAGAATCTCATCTCTAAAGAAGGGCATCTCCATTGAAGAATAAACATTATCTTTTGAAGGAAGAAATCATCATCAATAAGGAATATTCAATAATAAACATCATCAATAAGGAATCAAGTTGAATATATCATCATCAAGGATTATCTTCCCTTGACAAGTACGTATCTTTATGTTTATGTTTGAATGTACTATCAACATGTCTTCATTCTACAAGGAAATAAACAAATTGGTCAGGTCATCAAATTTCCTTACATGGAAGAATAGGATAGATTTGATCCTCATATAAAATGAAGTTATCGAATATGTTAAAGGTTCAATCTCCAAACCATCTCAAGGGAAATATCAAGAACTATCAAAATACATGAAAGGAGAAGTAAGGACTCAAATAATCCTCATAGAATCAATCAAGGATTCACTCATCCCTTATGTAGCAAAGATGGAAACATCAAATGAAATCTATGAAAAGTGGGCAGAATTATTTTCTATAAGCACTACAAGAGAACTTATATCATTAAGAACCAAACTATACGAGATGAAGGTATCAAAGAAAGAAGTTGTAGCCTCATACCTTATGAGGGTATCTAAAATAAATATCAACTAGAAGAGCTAGGGGAAATAATGTCCAATAAAGAAATGACAAATGGTGTGCTCAATTCACTACTTGATGAATGGAGAAACTTTGTATTAAGTATCTATGGAAAGAAGGAAGCCACTCCATTTAGTGAAATTGGCCATTATGTAAGATTCAAGAAACTAGGTTGAAGGAAAGGAGAGATGTTGGATCAAGTGAACAAACTCAAGCATATGAAACTATGGCTAGAAAGAAAGGGAAGTTTGGAAAGTTTTATCCTAAGAAAAATAATAAGCTTGACATATCAAAGATCCAATGAATTGAATGTAATGAATATGGGAACTTTAAGAGGAATTGTCCTAAACTCAAGAAGGACAACAAGAAAATAAAAGATAGAAATGAATCCCATATAACCAAAGAAATAGAAGAACCTGAAAAGAAGAAGTCAAAGAAGGAGGAAATGAAATACCTTTATTATGATTGAAATAACCTCATTCACTTTGTTTGTAAGAAGATAGTAGTCATAATGGAATGCATCACAAGAATGTGTTGTAGCGGCTACAACCACCCTCCAAAATTTTTCCTTGGCCTATTTTGGAGCCTCCCTACCAACCTTACACAACACTTTGTCTTGCTTCATCAAGTACTTAAGCTTCAAGTGTTTTCCTCGCACAAAGGCAGCCTGTCAATCATAGTTGATCCATTCCACTCACAGGCTGCTCACTCGGACTTGGTCCAGCTGTAGGCTAAGCAACTTCCCCTTGAAAATTGTGCATTTCTAGAGGGAAGCCAACCTTCCCTCTAGGGATTGCACAATCCTCTCTGATAGCCTGCTGGGCTCCAAGATTGCGCAATCCTGCTAGCCAACCAACCCATTAGGATTCGCAAAGTTTCCCACCAGCAAGCTGTTCAGCCTAGGATTTGTGCAAATCTAGGCAACAGTCATCTGCTCTGCCCAGAAATTGTGTAAACCTCCTAGGGAGTCAGCCCAACTCCTAGATAGAAATGCACATTTTTCTCTAGTAGTCAAGTAGTCTCTTGCATGTGTATTTGAGTTGACCGGTTCCCTCTAGGACTGAGAAAAACAGACTTGCATGCATAGGCTGCTTCTCCCAAGGTAGCATGTAAAGGCATCCCTTTTCTCAGGGATCTATTTTTAGCAGTTGGAGGTTACATGCAAGGAGAAATTCAAAAACCTCCCACCAACTGTCGCTTCCCCTAGATTTGTGGCATGCATGTCACAACCTCAATGTTATCAAAACTCATCAACCGGGTGCTGCAGAGCTCATTCCTCACTTCAACCTTGCAACTTTGGCATCCCACATCACATATAGGAGCAGTTAGCACATTCAGCTCAGTTGTTTTTGGGGTAAGCCCGCTTTCCATGCCTTGTGCTGCATTTCTGTCATTTTTCGTGTTTTCACTTGTGGGAGTATTGTTTTCTTGATTTCTTTGAATTCTTGCTATCATTTACATGTCTACTAGCTTGTCCTAGATTTGTTTTAATTTTTGTTGTTATCTCACTGCTGTCGCATGCATGAAACTATTTTGCATGGATGTTCGCCCAACCGGTGAACTGCCTCACCACATGCATGTTGATCTGATTGATGAATCCTTCATTCATGTTTTGCATGCATTGTTAATCACTTTTGCTATCACTTCGTGTCGCCATGCATTCACTGACTTACTTGCTTTCAGTTGCCCGTCAGTGAGTCGGGCTAACCTTAGCCCCGGCTCTGCCTTCACCAAGGCTGCATTGTGCAATCTGGGGAAGGAAGGCTCACCTTCCTTTCCATATTTTCGCATTACTACCTAGCATTAGCCTCCAAGATTGTTTTTCACATTTCTAGAGGATAGTGGCTGCTTGGCCCAAGAAATTGTGCAAATCTGTCCCTAGGCCAGTAGTCCTTCCTAGCTGGAATTGCACATTGCGTAATCTCATCAGTCAGTAGCCAAACTAGACTATGCATTGCGCAGTTCCAATAGTAAGTCAGTCTCCTAGCAACCTAGACTATGCCTTGTGTAGTCTTGGCAGTCGGTCTCCTGACCTCCTGGCCGAAATTGCGCAACCTTGCTGATCATGCACCCAAGTATGTCGCAAGTCAGATCTCATGTTCATTTTAGTTTTCAACAGATAGATTGCTTGCCATGAGTGTTGCCATGTCTTCAGGTATCCCATGTGTTCATTTTCCTATCAAAAGTACAGGTACAATGGTTTCTAGGAGAGCAAAGATGAAGACACTGTTCATAGCATACTTGGGGATGATGTCGGTCAAGTGTCCATGGACTTGCCTACCCACAAAGACATCAAGTTATTCGTAGCCAAGGACATGAAGTAGCAGCATCATAAAGAACAGTTGAAGGCAACATACCGAATGTAGAGAACGCAATGAATGTAGCAAATGCAAGAGGAAGGTTGTTGACAACACAGAGGCTGAACACAGTTGCAAGATCTAGCATATCCGCTGATAATGAAAGCAACTTTGGAGACCCAGGCTATGAAGTGATGACAGGACATGAAGATTATGCGAAGGTAGAAGATGGAACAAAAAAGGAGTTGCATGTTTTGAAGCAACAAATTAGGAAGAACATGAAGCTGCACAGACAGACAAATGAGTTCCAACAAGAACATGAACAACAGTGGGTGCAACATGCACTCACGGATGAAACTGCACCTGTACAAGTTAAGGCTCCATCCCAATAGCTGACATAGAGAAAACATGGTGAGCAGTGTTGTTGATCACATGCAAGGGATTGAGAATCATGCATGTCAGTGAGAATACATATGCAATCCAACCCATTCAACACACTCACCAAGGTGAAGACAAGAAGCAATTCCAACTGGGGCTGAACATGTACTTTGGCAAGTTGATGCGCATGACCACCAACACACACTTGAAGATCAACACAGACACTATGCATCAATTTGTTTCCGATTCAACTGTACCCAAGAAGACCATGTGCATATTAGTAGATGAGTTGAATGAATGGGCTAAACCAATGCACCGGTTGCAAGGGAGGCAAGAGTTCTCTTCAGCAAGATGTCATGATGAGGTACATGCACACCATCAGAGACGACCAAATTTGGCATCAAATCACTAGCTTCACCATCAAAAGCATGTCAAAGAGTTGGTATCACCACAGCGGACCGAGTGTCAACGATTTCTTGCAAGGCTTGCTCAAGCCATGTGGTCTTGCATGAGTACGTGTGCATTGTACTGTTGAGTCATGTCAAGTGTATGTCAAGTGTCAACAGTTGGATGTAATATTCATAGAGTAGGTGAAGAGTCATGAGGGTAATTGAACTGTCACAAAGGGGAATGTCAAGGGTCACCCCACACTTTGATATAAATAGTCCCCATAACTCATTGTATAGGCTTTTGGTCAACCAAGCTTCTACTAGCTTCTCCACTGTACGAAGCTAGTACATCTCTTTGGAGGAGCAGGCGGATGTGGCTGTAATGTTCCACTGTTGGGGCTAGCAGGTTTACATGGATGTATTGTATGATTCTGACATACACTTCTTTATATAATAAGAGCCAACACATTTTCATGCATATGTTGTTATTGTAGTTGGACTACTCCAGTTTCTTTAATGATACGTCTTGTTTAACTTACATACTTGTGTATGAACCGATTCACATGAAATTATATGAATCTTGTTGTTAATGTGTTGCATATGTTGTTAATGTTTTCACCATCCGTGTCAACTGCTTTGCCCGACATCAGATAGACATTTCACTTGAACCTTTCTATAACAACTGTCACACTCATCTTGGAATGATCCATGAGTGTTGTACATGTTATCTTACCTTGTATGATGTAACTGTCGCATTCGAGTGGAATTCTCCACCAAAATCTATGCATGTCCTTTGCATTGTGTGTTCTTAGTCGAGTTGGGACTGATACTTTTCAACCTGGAACTCACCTTCATGTCCTTCCCCTTTTGAAGTGTTGGAACCTCTCATACACCTTCCTTGACTCATTGCATCAGTCACACCCTTACTACTGATAGATTTATTCTACTTGCCTTTGTGCTACACTGCGGTCAAGGCATTACCTTACGACCCACTATTGGGACTCCTACACCAAACAGTCTGAGTTCTAATTGGGACTTATTACCGGGGAGATCCCCTTGACATGTTGGTGGGTCTAGCACCATCAATAGAATGATAGGATGCATTATAGTTGATATAGATATGACATCATCATAGTGGCATGAAAGGTTAGTCAAAGTAGAAGTCTATACAGTTGAAGAAATCATCATAAAAAGGAAGTAGCTCATGGTAGCTTCATTGGAGGCATATAAGGAAAACCGAAGTAGAAATCTATATGGTTGGATAAGGTCATCTTGCAAGATAGAAGATAAATAGAGTTAATCATATATCATAATTCTTAGATACGATCATTTGCGTAATGAGGATCATCAAGATCCTCCACTAGAATATTTATGAGAAGGTTCACCCCTACTATGGAGAAAGCAAGTGCCTTGCAAACAATCCACATTCCACCTTGTGTGGGATCCATTGGTAAAGTATTATGACAAATATGTGCAACATGTCAAGTTGAAGGATGTTTATCTTCAAGAAAGGAAAGGAAGTTGCTATAAGGAAGTATAGATGACCACATGAAGGAAATGTTATGCATAATATATTTGGTAATAAATAGAAAAAAATTCAAGTCGTCATATGGTTGCAGATAGGATGGTTGAATACTCTATCTCATGAGTATGAAGAGAAAAGAAGAAACTCTTCCATTAAACTGATGCATGAAGGCATATAAACAATGTGCCTTAAACTCTTCTACATATTGACAAGATGAAATCAACATAATATGAGTTCATGGAGAACTCGAGGTGGTGACAATCATGGTTCCTAAGTTGAAAGAACCATGTAAAGAAGATCCCAAGGAAAGTAATATGTGAAGAAAATGAAATAAGAGTTTGTGGGAAGATGCAGCCTTGAGATAAGATCAGGGATCAACAGTTGATATTGATTAGAAGGATTAACTATGGAATCTCCATGAAGAAGGTATGAATACCCTGATATGTGTGTTAGAAAATGAGAATACTGGTAATGTATATTTTGGATATGGATTCATACATGTGTGGGATGCTGATGTTAGAATATAATTTCATGACAAAATTCCATCATAAAAAGGTAACTTTGATTTACTATTCATTTTAATTTTTGATAAATCATCTAGTTGAGTTGAAACAGGGCTACCATTTAACCACACTCCTCCCACATTTACCCAAGCTAACCGGTTTGCTAGGGTAAACATGTGACAACTCAAGAGATTAATATGATATGATTCAACTCCCCATGTACATTTAAGGAAGTGGAAAATAACCAATATGACCTTCTACACATGTTACAGAACCTTCAGGAGTCAACCATCCCTTCCAGGTGACCAAACATTGAGGTAAATTGACATTTTACTGACCTAGGGTCTCATTCACTCCCATGAAATGGGCATGCATGTAACTGGGGCCCTCCAGTTGCTCCCACAACAAGGGCATGCTAGTGACTAGGGACTTTTTGAGCTAGTTCTGAGCCAGCGACCCCAGATTTTGTGCCACTTTTTCAGGGCTAGGTCTCAAGCCACTGCCTAGAACTTCATGAAACCTAAAAAAATTAAATTAAAACAATAATGCTAATGAAAATTCTTGAACAAAGAATTGACTGGACCCCTACTATCCATGACAAGAATTTAATCAAACATGCCATAAATATGTGTTCTACAGGTCATAACAACAAATCTGAGCATAGGGGTATCATCCTTATCTGAAAATCACTAAGAATCATTGATTCCTTATCACATTAGTTTAATTATCATCTATTAGGTCATATATTCATTGTACAATCATTTCCTAATCCAAACATGATGGGAGCCATACTCAAAGTTGTCATAAAGCATACTCATAACCTTCATATAACCAACGTAAATAACAAGGATACAATAACCATAGATACCACATATGGACTATTACATTTAAACATTAAATTCCAAGGAGAAGGAGATCTTACTAATGAATTCATAGGCCAACTGGGTATGGGACTTCCACATACCACCTGACCATAGATTGGTCTGAACCAAATATCTCTTTCATCCAATCACCCTCATGCCATATTCCAAGCATGAATGTGGGATAAACAAATCAACCAAAACTGAGCCAGGGCTTCCAAAGGCCAAACCATCTCAACCCTCAACCAATGATTCCACCTCATGGTCAAACATCACTAACCATCACCAAATTGGTCTCTACCCAAGCTGTCCAAGCCTCCATAGCATTTGTTCCAACCAGGGCTTCCAACAATAATAACTCAACCCACATCTATTTTCGAGCTTCCAGAGCATTTTTCCAACTAGGGTTTCTAGGACTAGTAACTCAACCCAAGTTGTTACAGGGATTCCATATTGTGTTTCCAACCAAGCCTTCCAAGAACTAGTAACTCAACCCATAGAAATAAGGAAAATGAGAACCAACTAGAAAACAAAAGGAAAGACACCCACAACACCATGACTATCTAGGAAATGGAAAGGCTAGAAAAAACCATTGTCAATCCAAGAAATCCTCCATACCAATGACATATAATAACCAATAAACCACATTCATATGCCATGCATGCCAAAAATAGCATGGAAATCATACATGCAACTCGATACCTACAAGAAAAAACCATTGTAGTTGCTGATCCCGATGTCCTCTTATGCTTTCCTGCTCTTCCTTTACCTTCTTGCTCCAAAACTCCAAGTATGCCACACTCCTCCAAGAGTGCTCCAAGAAAACTCTAAGTGTCCAAGAGTATGAGAGAGAGTAGAATAGAGAGCTCCAAGCTAAAACTGACAAAAGATACCAACTGATCCTCATAAGCCTTTTATCATTGTGGCCTCTATTTTCTTCAAGTTCCTTCTTTTTTCCTTCATTTTCCTCTTCACATGCAACATGTGACCTTTTACCTTCCTTTTCTCTTAATTTCCATTATTTTCATAAATAAAATGCCAATTAATGCCTCTTTTCCTTTGCCATTGCCTTTGCCAATTTCCTTAACCATAATAAATCAAAATGAACACCCACTACAATGTTTTTCCCACCATTTAGCTTGGAATACATGTCCCATGACCTTGGTCTTATATTTTTTTACATGAATTTTTAACTAGGGTTGTTACAAAACCCTCCTCCTTGGGGGAACACCATCCTCAATGTTCAATAACACCTAGAACCAGCAAGACCGTTGAAAAGCAAAACACACTACCCATGGAACTTTATAACACAACTCGTTGCAATATTTACAATGAACAACGTGTTGAATATATGACAACATACTACATACTGAAATAACACATCCCATTATAGCATTTATACTAACAAATACATATACTCATGCACATTTTCCTCATCCAACAAATAAATATATCGTCTATGGAGCTTTATAAATCCAGCTCGATATAGTATTTACAATAATATTCACATATATACATATGCAGATTTTCTCAACCAACAAATAAAAGGATACAATGCCCATATCAATCAACGTGGGAATCCATAGGCTTACATCTCCACCCTAAAAAGTAGTACCAAGATTCACCTCCTTCCTAGGAAGTCCATAATCCACTGCCAATATCAAAGTCTGTATCCAATGTCCAGTGCTATAATCTTGTGCCACTTTTCCTACAGTGAATAGTTATCAGCTCATTTTTCTAGGGCACACTCCCAACATGCATATGATTCCATCTGGAAATGCTAATGACAAAAATAAATCCATCCTAGCCCTCCTTTCTCTGCTACATAGTCCCTCGGGAAATCTGGTCACCCACTTTCGTGCATTCACACACCTTCCAAGTTCCCCGGGAATCCCCTTCTATGCTACACAATCTCTCGGGCGGCCCCTCTGTTGGCAAGGTTTCCTCCCATCAAAAGGTCCAAAAACCAAGGCATATCCGTGGCTCAAAACCATCATACAAGTAATAACATGGTCATGGAAATCAATGGACACTATTGGGTAGCAGTGTCTCACAATGGCCCTACTCCTGAAGTGTTTTACCAGCATATTGCTACTTGTTCCAATTTCTTTCATTGTTGTTGCTAATTCTTGCAATTAGTTTCAACCACCCAACCAGTCATTTCCATGTTTTCTTGTACCAAGCACATAATTTCCATTAGATTCAAAACGAATTGAAATAAATTCACACCATACCTCATCAGTGGCCCATCAATAAGTTACACCTACAATTTTGTCTACTTCCTATCACAACAAGTCAAACTAGTTGTTTGATAAAATCATCATGTATAAACATATCACATCCAGTTAGCTTGAAACAAAACCATCATAGATAAAAATCATGAATCTCAAGCAATCATCATAAACTATAATTAGAAATCACATGCATAATAAAACTAAAATAAAATATTGATACTGATCCTTTAATTTGTCCTTCGCTTCTACCTTTATCCTTTCCATACACACATTGGATTGGTTACCACACTTGACAAGCACCTAGTTCCTTTTTCTTTTCTTTAATCATGTACACATAAAAAATTTACATCACAACGCATACATCCATACACAATGTATGACACCACACAATACATACACCTACACCTTATATACATCATGACATGTACACCTACACTTGGTGTACAACACAACACAATACATACTCCTACATCCAGCGTACAACAAAAGGAATACACATGTCATGATGCCACAACTACAAAATGCATCTATGTAGTACTACATGTACACAACACAACATGTATGACATGCACACAATACCACATGTACAACATGTACACAGTACCACCTTTACACAACATCACCTACACAACTTGTACACAACATCACATGTAAATGGCACCACCTACACAATGTGTACACATCGCCACATGTTCACCACACCACCTGTACAATGTGTACACAATACCAAATTTACATAGCACCACATGCATGACATGTACATTACACTAGATGTGTACAACACCACATGCACGATATATACACAACATGACTTGCACATAGCACCACATGTACAACATGTACACAACACCACATGTACAATCATGCACACAAAACCATATGTACATAGAACCACATGTACAACATGCACACAACACCATATGTACATAGCACTACATGTCCAACATGTACACAACACCATATGTACACAACACAACACCATATGCACACCACACCACATATCAAGCATGCACATAGTACGATATGTACACAACACCGCATATCCAACATGTACATAGCACCATCGATACCCAACACTACATATGCAATATACACACAACACTATATATACAACATGTACACAATACTACATATGCTACATGTACACAACACTAGTACTACACATCCTAAGACCACATTGTCCTTACCAAACAACCATGTTTCTATTGTCTTATCCATGCTTGTCCCAACATGCCGCAAATCACACTGCTTTCATTCTATTGATGTATCCCTCAACATAGCATGTCCATAACATAGGCATAGTATAATCACATGATATCAACTCATAACCACATGATATTGACCTCGTAGATTTGTCAGGACTACTCTTCCCATTTGATTCCACATAAGACCAAGAATATCTTCATGCCATTCACTTGCATAACCAATCATTCCTCCACAAGAATTTTCCCTGATAACCCTGTCAAAAATTGACACACATACACATATATAAACACTTTCATAAAACAATCATGATCCATGACGAACCTGTTAGACACGACATACATACATACATACATGTATACATGTATAGACATAAACACAATTATGATCACAACATAATTACTAGATACCGTAAGGTTAATGTTAAGAGAACTCCCTTTATCCATGCACAACATTGAGAACAAACGTTCCCAACATAGCCAAGGCATCTGACACCTCAAATCCATTAACTTTTTCTTTCATGTTACCTTTCTCATGACTGTCCTACCATCATCCATTTATCCCAATGTACCCAACCAATCCAACTAGTTGTCATATGCTTGCCTTTAATTTCCATTATACCTACACCAAGCTTCATCGAGGTCTTTCATTGCCTATCGAGTTTCATTCAGATGTTTCTAGCTCCGTTAACTTTCCTCTTTCCCAAACCAATTTCTGTGACCCTCAAAACATAAAAGATAAGAAAAGAAACAAAAAAGAAGAAACCATGAAAATAATAACAATATGACACCACAAACAAAGTTGCATGGCCTTGCACCATACATAACCGAAATTGAAAATCAAGCACAAACAAATCACAATAGACCAAAAGGACAAACTAGAAGTAAACACCATGACTCAATCCCCATGGATTCCCAATTCTTCCAAGGGAAAACTCAACCCAAGCCTTCTTCAAGATTTCATGGCAGACTCTTTTACCATGCAATCCCTCCATCATACTGCCATAAACATATAACTATCATTGTATAAATAAATACAACAATACACTAGTTACCTTACCTTGTTGTACCAAGCACACTTCCTTGTAACTGAATACATACATATATAATCTCTCAAGGGACTCATGGAGTTGATGAATCCAACCATAACTAGATACTAGTTGTTATACCTGTCAAATACATGCTCAAGAATACAGAACATATCCACATAATGTCAAATGAAATCAAGGTTAAGAATACTTCCTATATTCATGCAAGTGCTCATTCATTTAGAATTGCAGTTTCTAAACATAGCCAAAGGAATTCTCACCCAATTCCTTTCTTCTAACTTTTCCTTACTGTAATTGAGTCTTACTATGTATTGCCACATCATCTAACTTCTAGTTATATAAACACATCAACTGTTACCTTGTCGTGCTAATACCAAACATGTTTCACTACAACTATTCACACTTGTCATCCACATGCTCCAAATATCAAGACATTATATCTATTAGTTTCAAATCAGCCTCTACCAATACTAGAAGCAATGTCATAATAAACAAGCAACTCATAATCATAAGTCATAATACTATAACGGATATCCACTTACACTCAAGTACATATCAGTTGTCTCAGCACATATTTTGATAGTACAATTGTTTTAAGACAAGATCATTACTTCAGACGATCTTATAGACACATATTCATATCATGCAATTAACCAAACATTCAAATAGCATATAGACGACATTATAGACACCAAACTCTCAAACACCAAATAGACAACATGATCAAACTCATACCTTAATGTATCTCATGGGACATGTATTCCAAGTTGAATGGTGGGAAAAAACATCCTAGTGGGTGTTCATTTAGTTTATTATGGCTAAGGAAATTGGAAAAGGAAATGGAAAAGGCTTTGGAAAGGAAAAATGATATTTTTGGCACATTTATTTATGAAAATAATGGAAATTAGGAGAAAAGGAAGTTTAAAGGTCACAAGTTTCATGTGAGGAGGAAATTGAACGAAAATGATGGAAATTATAGAAAATAGAGGCCTCATTGATAAAAGGGGTTCTAAGGATCAGTTGGCAAGCTTTTGCTCAAGATTTTGCTTAGAGTTTTCTTGGAGTGCCCTTGGAGAGTGTGGCATAATTGGATGCTTATAGAAAGAAGGAAAAGGAAGAGTAGGAAAATGCAAGAGGATGTCAATATCAACAACTACGGTGGGTTTTTATTGTAGGTATCAAGTTGTGTGTATATTTTCCTCACTAGTTTGGGCATGCATGTCATATGCTTGTGGTTTATTGATCATGATATTTCATTGGCATGGAGGATTACCTGGATTGACAGTGGATTTTCCTATCCTTGCCATTTGTTGGATAGCTTGGTGTTGTGGGTTCATTTCATTTTGTTTTATGGTTGGTTCTCATGTTCCTTTAGCTATGGGTTGAGTTACTAGTTCTTGGATCCTTGGTTGGACAAATGCTTTGGAGCCTTGTAAGAACTTGGGTTGAGCTACTAGTCCTAGAGCCTTGGTTGGGTAAATGCTCTGGAGCCCTTAGTGGGTTGAGTTACTAGTCTTGGAGCCTTGGTTGGACAAGCGCTCTGGAGCCCGGAAATAGTTGTGGGTTGAGTTACTAGTCCTGTAAGCCTTGGTTGGAACAAATGCTTTAGATCCCTGGAAGGCTTGGGTATAGACCAATCTGGTGATGGTTTGTGATGTCCAACCGTGAGGTGGAATCTTTGTTTGAGGGTTGAGATGGTTTTTAGTATGGAAGCCCTAGTTCGGTTTTGATGGATTGTTCCATGAGATCCCACATTCGTGCTTGGAATATGGCACAGGGGTGATTGGATGAAAGAAATATTTGGTTCATCCAATCTATGGTCGGGTGGTTCGTGGAAGTCCCAAACCTAGTTGGCCTTTACATCATTAATATGAGGTTATTTCTCCTTGTTAATTAATGAGCATTATATTGGTTCATATGTGGATTATATGGTTGTTGTTTCCTTGGTATTTCTATTGTTATTATGTTGGTTATGAACGTGTCTTATGATAGTGGCTATGTATGGGTCTCATCATATTTTTACTTTTAAATGAATGAACAATGTATCTATGGTTGAATAGATGAAATTGGAGCTAATGTGTTGAGGCATCAATGCTTCTTAGAAATTCTTAGATAAGTATGAGATCCTTATGCTCAGTTCTGTTGTCAAGACCTAGAGCTTTCATGTTTGTGACATGTTTGACAAAATGCTTGTCATGGCTAGTAGGGGTCCAATCTAGTCCTTGTTGTTGTTTTTGCAAATGTATCTTTGTTCCACTGTGAAATTTCATTTTTGAAGGTGTCATTGAGTTCTAGGCTGTGACCTGGGCTCTGGGCTTGAAAAATTGGCACAAATCTCGGAGTCACAAACACAGCACCAGGGAAAAAGTCCTTGGAAGCTCCCTTGCCCTTGTTATGGGAGCTTTTAGAGCCTCCTAGATGCACCTTAGTCCATATGAAGGGAGCGTCTTGGGGTTTGATGCACTAAAAGTTCAACTGGTCTCAGGGGTTGGTTACCTAAGTGGTTGGGATGGTTCTTGGGAGTTTTGTTCTCTCTGGGGAATGTCTAGTTTATGTTCTCTTTGGGTGCTATAGAGTGGTATCAAAGTGGTTTGCGCTCTCTTTCGGTGATATCTGATACCACAGAGTCGTATCAAAGAGGTTTATGCTTTCTTTGGGTCATATTTGATACCACAAAGTGGTAACAGAGCTAGTTGTGCTCTCTTTTGGTCATATCTAATACCACAAAGTGGTATCAGAGCGAATTTTGTTCTCTTTGGGCGGTGTCTATTTTCTGTTATTTTTGGGTGATATTTGATACCACAAAGTAGTATCAGAGCATCGTTCACCCCTCGGACTGGATAGGCAGTGTGTTGGTCATGCATTCATGTCAATTTCATATGTATTCCTTATGCTTGTAGTCCATCTTCTTGTTGCATTTGCATGGTGTGGATCATGGTTGTAGTGATGTTTCCATGTGAAGGTTGATGGTGTTGTCGTGGGATCTGTCATCATGAGTGTATGATTGTATATGCATTTGTTATGCACGTCGGTTTCGATATGTTGTTATGCAATGCATTGTCATGGTCATGGTTATGCATGTATGTTAGGTCAGACATGCATTGTGAGGTCATTGTATGGAATTAGGTCATCATGGTGATATTGGTATGTTATGATGCTACTGTGTTGGCTGAGACAGAGTAGGAGATGTAGATCAATAAAGTGAATTTGCAACAATGGACTTTGGGTTAAGATCATATCATCATACAAGTTTGTATGGTGGGCATGCAGGTATGTTGGTTAATGTTTGTTATAAGCATTAGGGTTATTGATATGCTTGTAATTCTATTATTATTATGGTTACATGTATGATAATGTTATTTGATTAGTGTAGTCATATGTACCTGTGTTAGATAGTCATGAATGATAGTAACCTGTGGTTGTATGCATTTCTATTGTTGCTTTATGATAGTTAACTTGATGATTATGTTATATGTTGTTGACAAGCATGTTATATGTTAACTTGTTGTTTTTATATGTTAGTTAATGATTAGGGTTATTGAATTAAGATCTTGATGTTATATGTATCATGCTAAATTGGATTAGATATGTAGATGGTTAGGGTTATGACATTAAGGTATAAGTTTGACTATGCCATCTATTTGATATTTGAGTGTTTAATTATGTCATCTAGTTGATTTATTTAACATGGTATCTTTGCAAGTTGGTTGAATGTTTTATGAATTTCATAATATGAATATGTATATGTGACATTTCTCGAAGGAATGATCTTGTTTTAAGATTGTTTTACTCACACATATGTGTTGAGATAGATGATATGTACTTGAGTGTAAGTAGGTGACAATTATAGCATTATGTCTAATGACCATGAGTTGACTATGGATTATGACATGATTGTTAGCCTTGGTAAAGGTTGATTTCAAATTAGCATATATGTTGTCTTGATATTTGGAACATGTGGTTGACACGTGCATTTAGTTACAAGGTAAGATAATTGGTATCTTGTTAAATTTATTTATGCACTAATAGTTATGTGTTATGGCATTATGATACAAAGAATTGCATGGAAAATAAATTGCCATGGAATCTTGAAGAAGGCTCAGGTTTAGATTTCCCTTGGAAGCACTAGGAACCTGTTGTAGCAGCTACAACTACCCTAAAAAATTTTGGTTCGCATGAAAAATTTAGAGCCAACCTTGGATCCTGTGATCAACCATTCCTTGGTCACTTGTTGGTAAGTTAATGATCTCAAGATCCCCTCCTTGATTTTGAGAGTTGTCCATGTTTTCATCTTTATGCAGCATGTGTCATCTTTGGACATAGAGATTGTTGTTTGTCATGAAAATGGGATGTTTTTTTCTTCAATAGAAAGCATGCGCGCGTGAGTTGTTATCATCATATAGACATGTTTCACACTCACTTCACACACTCTTGTCATGAAGGTTGTTGCATCAAGTAGAGTATGTTTTATACAATCTAGATGGTCTACACTATATCACTAAGTGTCTGTGTGTAATCATAGTCAAGTCCTATCACTGCTGTTGAGGCCTCGAAAATCGCTACAACAACATTGGGGAAACCACCCGGTCCGGACCTTAGTACAGCTCCTTTTCTGTTTGGGATAGTGGCTCCGACTGGGGATAATCAGACCAGTTTCCCAGAAATAGATAAAATGGGATGAGTGAATGTTTTATAAGTAACACTAGTGATAGGCGAAAGATTAATACTATTGACAAAATATAAATAAATGAAACTATCCCGGGAATCTATTGAGCTCTAAAGCGTAGCTTTTGATGCTCTATATCTCAAAGATAAACATATAGATGTCTGTATCCTTAAGACATAGATATTGAATTATTTAGGATTGTTGTGCTTAAATAGTTAAGCGCAGCGATTTAAAGCGATATTACCACACTTTGCACATTTATATCATTAACATATACATGATTAAAAGTACAGGCATATCATATAAACACCCAACAGTGGAATGAACAAGACTTGCCGTTATAGCGCATGCATACAATCAATGATAGCAAGATAATTACATAACAATTCATATACACAAAATGACTTCAGACAAAGATAGAAGTACCATTTGAGCTGTAGGCCAATCCCAGATATCAATCGCTATGTGTGGCTTTTCCCTTAACGCATAAACATTCCTCAATCAATGACAATAGTGCACAATTGTATCAAGAAATTTCTTCATTAAAGTAAAAGCGACTGGTTGAGTTTCATAAAAGAATAAAGGCTGAAGCACAATAGTGCAAACTTCAGTCTGTTAAGTCTATTAAAAAATTTTACGACCCTTTCTAAAAACATGAAAGGGTCTATAAATACTATGCTAATCTAAATATCTATAAAACATAAATGCTAACTAAGCTGATATCAATAACTTCTTGTTGCTATTTCTGCTGGGGATCTGAGGAGCTGGAGGATGATTCATTCTGTCGGCTGCTTTTCTTTGAACCTTAGTTGATTGATGGCAAGCATTGGCTCAATCTCAGGAGGTTTGTTGAGCCGTGAACTGAGCTGGGCGGCATAGGTGGCGTCTTGGATGTCGGGGATCATACATTGAACGGCATCGGTTAAGCATTTGAGGGCGGCTCTTTGTTCGTGAGGCTTGATTAGGAAATGCCAATATGTTTCTATGCTTAAACTGTTAACCCCGACGATTAACCTTCCTCTGCTTTCTAACTCTGGATAACAGGTTTGTTTCAATGTATTTGCTGTTGTTACCTTTCCGGGTGTACACTGGGAAACGATGTTTGCTATGTAGAGTGTATCATTAACTAGATCAATCAAATTGTTAGAAGTCAATCTGCACCTTGAAGCTGCTCTTTCTGCCTTTAACACCTGTGTGTGCCACTCCGTGAATAATATGTCCTTATGAACCTCAAGTATTCTTGGCAAATTGGAGGCTTTTCCCGACTTCGAATCTTGCCATTCGAGGTATGCTGTAATAGCTTCATCGGCTTGATTCAAGTCATCTCTTGCCTTTTCTACCTACTCATTTACAGTTGTAGTTAACTCGCAGAGTGGTTCCACTTGAGAGAGGTATTGAGCCAAGAGTTTAACTTGCGCTATAAGCGCATTGTTGATTAACATTGCCTCTTTTCTAAATTCCATTATCTGCGAATCTCCTTTAACATTATCTAGCTGCGCTGTAATTTGGGCGATATGCTCATCCTTGGTCTTTAATAATTTCTCATTCGCCGCTTTTAATTGCTCCAAAGCCTCCATCAACTCATTCTGTTTCTGGATTGCTGCCTGATTAATGTTCTGTTTCTCCTCCTCCCATTGCTTAGCCAATTGGCTATTTATTTGCTGTTGTTCTACTAACTGTTCGCTTGCGCGCGCTGTCCGCTGTTTTTGTTCTACTAATTGTTCCTCAGCTTGTGTTACCCTCTGTTTTATATCCGCTAACTCTATTTGCAATGTGGAAATTTCCTGGTCTTTAGTCTTTAATAGAAGACTTACCTCCGATGCCTTGTCGATAGTTGCAGCTGAATAAGCTCCAACATACTGTGACAATTTGGTTAGATCATCGGAGGGATCCAGTTTCTCCTTCCACACTACATTGCCCATGACCGTTTGTTCTGGAAAGATGGAAGGTTGATCAAGCCTTTGTCTCTTTCTCGATCGCTTTACCACGGCTCTGTGCTTTGGGCTGTAGAAGACATTCAATGGAGGAATATCTTCTACTTGTAGAGTGATTTGGTCGCTAGGACCTTTCGGAATTATTTCCACATCCTTAGTTTTAGGTGGGCCGTTCGTTCCGCTCAAAGCCTGAGATGAGGTATCATCCTGTACACTGCTACTTTTAGGAGTATCAGTATTCTGTGAGTCTTTTCCTCCACCGATAATGGTGCTGAAATGTTGCCATTCCTTTTGCAGTTCAGGGTCTGTGACGGCACCCTTGTTAGTATCGGTGGTGGTTTGTTTAGACTGGGACTCTTTTAGCAATTGTTCTTGTTTTTCCCTCTCTCGCTGCTCCTGTTCCTTCTGCCGCATCTTTGCCTGCTCTCTGCGCTGTCTATCCTCCTCTTCTTTTCTTGAGCGCTCTTCTTGCTCTTTCTTTAAGCGCTCTTGTTGTTCTTTCCTTAAGCACGCTTGTTGTTCTTTCTTCAACTTCTCCTCTCGATCTTTCTTTTGTTGCTCCTCCTGCTCTTTATTATTGGTCTTTGTTGTATCAGGAGGTTCCTTTATCTGCTGTTGGCCAGGCTCGCTTGATGATGCTGCTTGGGTTGGCATTAATAAATCCAGAGGCAGAGTTTGCAACCTCTGCTCTCTGAGTTTATTAAACTCAATTAACCCTTCATCGTTGTATCGCATCTTGGCAAGTTGTCTGGCTTGAAATATCGATTCGGCTGATTTGAAAACATCATCAAACATATCTTCTTTATGATCAAATGTTGCTAATTTGGCATGTTCCAAAGCAGCATATGTCGTTCGCTTTGGGTCGAATGCCCTATTCGGAATTGTAGCAAGATTTAGAGCTTGAATCTTCGTGGCTTCTTTTTCCGCATGTTTTAGATCATGTAGGGTGAAGACTCCACATCTGAAGGGGAAAGTAGGCCAGCCCCTTTTCTTCTCCTTTTTGAGAGTCTGTGTGGTGCTTTCAGCTGTAATTTGGTATGCAATTTCCCTTGCTAACAGTTTATCAGGGACATATAAAGGAAGGACATGAGGATTGGCTTGGCTACCAAAGACTCTAACATAAGTGAAATACTCTTCTCCAAACCAACTACCCACCGCAGGTAAGTCAAAAGAGGCTAGGTAGGATATCCTTGGAATAGGCTTATCAAAAATTGCATAATAAACAGGAACCATGAAACCATTACAAATCTGATACATGTGGTTTTTATAGGATGTCTTCCACATCTTGTGATGATAAATATGAATGGGCGAGGGGTCCTGTGTGGTCCACCTCCAACCAAGAATAGGGAATTCAGAATTAAAACACAAAGTATCTAAGATATATGCACTATAGTAGAATGGGGGAATTTTCCTCTCAGTGACTCTAGTTTTGTTCCTGAAGTCACTAACAGCTAATGCTAGCTTATCTGAAAGGATAGTGGCCCAATCCATAATCGTGCTGTTCACTGCCGCTTCCATGAGAGGAACCATTTCAATGGTAAAAACGGCAAAGTCATGCAAACCCCACAATCTACACATCATTATACCAGCATAGCAATAAGGAGAACACAAAGAGTCGACTGAGAACTTACCGGAGGATACATGCTTGTGTTTATTTGGATTTTGCCTCCATTCCTTGATAGGTTCAGACTCGATCTCGTTCTCGCTTGCAAATTGTTTCAAAAAGGCGCTATTATATATCTTCTCCGGCTTAGGCAAATGATACATTTGCCTCAGATCCTCTGGCTTAAATGACCCAAAAATTCTCCCATCCTTTGTGATGAAAGTTCTATCTGTGATGGGGATTTCTTCAATTGCCCATTTCACAACATCGGTATACGGGAGAATTTTCTCCCTTGCTGCTATCCTATGGAGGAAGGAATCTGCCAAATCCTTAAGAGAACATTCTGACTTCTTTGGTGAATCCGCGGTAGCTTCTTCTGCCGTCTGTGTTGGTTTTTCGGCCTCTATCAAATCATAAGTTCCTTGCCAAGTTGTTCTGGCGAGGGCTGTGCATGTTGTGTCGGATATTAAGCCTTTTTTGCTGTTTAGCACCGATTGTCCTGCAGCTGATGGATTCGAAACACCTGCAACTTTCTTCGACTTTTTACCCATCATGCCTGAATCCTTTTGTAAAACTGTATTCTGCACAGAGAGGCGATTTTGGCGTAACACAGAGATAGCAGTAAAACTCACAGTTGATAGCAAAAATGAAAAAGAGGAACGTTGTTATACTATGCTTTTGTAAAACGGCGCGGAGACGATCTATAGGCAGATCTTAGGGCATGAATTCATTAAGTGACCGTATAGGGCCTGCCACCTTATAAATGCCCATCATACCAATATTTGGTTGAAAATCTCTTAAAGCATGCAATGGGCGTATTGGCGGCCGAGCGGGAGTGATTATGCCTTAATTATCATTAAATTGGGCTCTCCAATCACATTAACGGCTTTTGTATTCAGAACCGTGCCTTATCGCATCGCATCGGGAGGGGGCGCATGACTGGCTTTAACAATGGTTTGAGTATCGCCGATCGCCGATTGCGGTATCGCATCGGCGAAAGGCATACGCACATTAAGGATGAGACGAGAGGATCCTCCGATTGCCGATTGCGATATCGCATTGGTAAAAGGCATATGTGCGTATGATTGTAAAAATAAAGGAGAGGTGTCGATTGCGATATCGCCGATAGCTTTATCACATCGGGGCTTTAATATGGGGTGTGTTAGTGTTAACCACAAGGGGATTGCCGATTGTGATATCGCCGATAGCTTTATCGCATCGGGGGAAGTCCTTTGGCCATTTGGTGCATCCTTCATGTTTTTTGCGATATGCGATCTTGCGATCGCTTTATCGCAATAACCACATATTCGCTTTATGTCCGCTTTTAAATAGATATTGCTTTTAAAGGTTTATTCGTAAAGTGCTCCTTTGATTATCGGACTTTTTAGAAAGTAAAAGTTTTGATATCAATTTTATTTTTAAAGGGACCTATTTCATATTTTAATGTTTTTGTGAATAAAAATAATATGAAATGGGGGTTTGTTTGCAAAGCACAACACTACCTTACCCCATTACATCTCTGTAGATTTGATTCTCAAAGCCTAGATCTAGCTCCCTATGAACTAGCTACCTAGATTTTCTCCCTTATCCAGCAACAAAACCCTAAATATTTCAAAACCTACCTAAATGTAGCTATCTAGCCTAAAATCCTTTATCATCCAGTCATATCTTCTTTGTGATATCATTCCTGGGGTTAGTTCTATTAGTGCTTTCAAGACTAGTTCTATGGGTGACAGATTCCAATATCCAAAGGAAGTTTGATTTAAGTAATCTCATCAAGTTCAAGGTGTAAAGAATATGGCTCTTAAAAGATACACGAGGTCAAATCCTCACCCAAATCCTCCTACTATCTAGAGAAGTTATGTAAAAAACCCAAAACTCCTATTCCTGAAAGTGAACCTAGAAAATTGGTAAAAACTACATCTCTACCTGATTAAATATTGACTATTGAAGATATTTGTTTTGATATTCAATTTGAGTAATCTTTGTTTCGATCTAAATATAAGTCTTCCCTTTCAGAAGTGGTTTTTGATCCTATTAGGTTTGACTCGAACCTTCCCTCTACTAAATCCCTCTTTTCCAAAACTAATCACTAGTTGTGGTTAAATTTTGATAAACTTCAAAGCTTAGTAGACCAACTTAAAATCACCTACCGAGAAAGCTTACATTCAATATCAGTTGGAAAACCTGGCTACTACTTCATCTTCTACTTCATCTCTAAACACATTAGATACATCATCTGTCATTGTTAGTTTACCATTATCTCCACTAGTGTCATCATCTCCATCAACACAGCCTATTGTAATACCTACTTTGGTGTAGGAATATCCTCTCTACGAACAAAGACGATCCCTCTAGCCCAAGAGAGTGGGTCTAGCCCCAAACAAGAAAATCTAATGTAAATTTCCTTAGATTAGAATCGAATAAGAGGGCCTAACTCTTATAACGCTAATCCACTTGATTATGGTCTTGCTTCCTTGCTCCATCTTCCTTTCATTCCTTTCGTTCAAGTACCTGAAATAAACATACAAGAAACAGCAACAAATGTGATATCAAAAAATTGAATCCAATCTACTTAAATGGTCAAGGAGTTTTAAGATATCAAATGTAATATTCCACCAGATATAGGAAATAAACCATTAGTTGTATTAAAATAAACTTCAAAGGGAAATACAACCCAAGCCTTAACATTGGAGATCTCCTTTGCGGTATCCAAGTAACACTACATGCCTTCTGAGAACTCTTTTCCTCCTCTAGCTTGACATGAAATGGCTTCCAAGCTCTAACTCTCTCTCCTCATGCTTTAGCAACCAAAGACTAGTCTTTTGTCATCTAAGACTAATCTTCTTCTATCAAAAGCTAAAGATTTCAAAATTTTGCAGCTAGTTCTATCTCTCCACCACTTTCACTATGTGTTGTATTGTAACAAAAAAGGGTAAGAGGAGGTGGTTTATATAGGGAGAGGAGGATAAGAATCAGATCCACTCAAGGGGGAAGAAGGTCTTATCTCCTTTGAAAGGTCCACTTTTAAGGGGGGGAATAACCCTATATGGAGTTCTCGGCCCTTATCCAATGAAACGAACAACTAGCACATCACCACTAGAATTTTCTAGACATGAAACTCTATTTCCTTTTATAAAACAAGTCCAGAAGTAGACCGGAGTTGGTATTGGGCTAATAGTAGTGCTGATCGGCATAGGTCATAGTGTAAAACTCTGCCATCGACGAGGGTGAGATGGTGGGAAAGAGCGTTGATCTTAAAAACTGGGTTTTAAGAAGGATTCTCTAGAAATGTTCTGAAGGGAGTGGGGAATAATTTCTTCAAACCTAAAGGGATGCAAGAGCATAGGTTTCATGGTGAAAGTATAACACAGTAGTCACTACTAAGGTTCTCTGGGATCAGGAATGGGGAGTGATAGTAGAGTGACAAATTATTGTGTAACAGATGCACTCTAAAGCATGAAGTTAGAGCTAAGAGCGATGGATGAAATGCTTTAAGATGGAGTGAGGACTTAGAATACTAGAATTGGAAAACCTACAACTCAAACATACATGTACATATCTGAAATCTAATATTCATGTTTGATAAACATGATAGACATATAACAATACATGAATCCAAGGAATAGGCGCAGCTATCTATAAAGAAAAGGATCATGTGCATGGATCTTCGATATGGACGCAACCATCCGATTGAAGGGATCATATCAAATAGATCCATGGCATGGGCACAACCATCTGCATGGAGAGGATCAAAGTGAAAAGACCCATGGTATGGTCACAACCATTCGACTGAGCGGGAACAAAATGATACCCACAACATGGTCGCAACCATCCGTCTGAAGAATCATGTATATAATCATGAATGAATCATTACACCTCACAACCTAGACTTTTTTGATCTAAGCCCAAGGTCTTGTGCTCCAACATGGTTCGATAAAAGTACAAATTCTAACATGTGAATAGACATGTTGAAGTTGAAAATGCTAAAAAATCACTTAATTACCGGCCAATGATGTGAACTGTTAAGAAATCAAGAGAAACCACCCATAATGTTAATGGATCTCAAGGTACTATCAAATAAATTCACAAAGTGTGAATAAGGAAATAAATTCAAACAACTGTGAAAGCACTCAATCAAGGGCCAATGATGAGAACTTGTCATCAAGAGCGAAGAACTTGCCATTGAGGCATGCAAGCTCTAAGGTACTAGAAAGGATCTTCTAGATCAACTTGCTGGATAATGAGCTAAATTCGACAAGAATCGATCCATTGAAGGAAGGTCATAATGGATCCTTCATCATCGACACCAAATAGGAAACGCAATGAATGAGAGTAATCCAAGAATGTGATAGATGATCAGACAATGTATAGGCAAGAAGACTTCTCTTGAACATGTGGATGACACGACTCCGGAGTTTGGTATCATTTTACATCATAGGATCAAAGGTGATGGTGACATGGCAGAGCTCAGATGATAGGTTAAAATGGATAACCCAAACCTAAGAAGGAAAGTGACAGAGTGAGGATGTCCCAAAACCTAACACAAACAAAAAATGAGTGTCAATGTTCAAGAGCAACATGTTGCCTCAAGTGAAGAATACAACTGATGAATACTTTCAATTTTCCCCCACCATTTCTACCGAGTACCCTAGTTATTTTTGAAACACAAGCTTGAAGGGGGTAGCATATGCTTGTAATATAAGCCCATGCTTCAGATGGATCCTACCTAGTAAATTTTAATGAGCCCTAGGAAGGATAAGCTTGGTCTCGTCATAATGACAAGTCCTATGTCATTTAATCTTTTAATGAGTCTGACAAAGGTGAAACTCAAAATCTTTTTCATGTTTGTATAGTTTGAAAAATACATGGAAAAGAAAACTCCAAAGGTCCCTTTTCCTAAAATTGTCTCTCGAACCTGAAAAGGTAGAAAACAATATTCAAGAGAACCTCCTAGTCATGTTTGACTAACGTATACCTTTTCCGTAAATATTTTTATCCAAGACCGAAAAAGGGGTAAATGTATACTAGGTAAGCAATGTTTTGCAGCCTTTAACGAGTTCAAAATAAAAATATCTCAGCAATAGTTTCATATTTTGAGAGTCAGAATAGAGCTCAAAGATGACTCCCTGCTTTTATTCGCTTTAACGAGTCTAAAAGGGAAAAATGCTAGGCAATATTTTTGTTTTTTTATGAGTTAGAAAAGAGCTTAAAGATGACTCATCCTGGAGCAATGAGTGGTATAAGGGGTAGAAATTGGTTCCACTATGGTGGAACTACTCAAAAACCAAGAGGTCAAGAGGCTGGCTAGTAAAACCACTCATCATTGTGGTTCCTCAAGAAAGGGTAAAACAACCAAGTGAAAGTGAATGTCTCTCCAAGGGTCCCTTTTCATAAAATTGTCTCTCGAACCCAAAAAGGTAGAAAACAATATTCAAGAGAACCTCCTAGTCATGTTTGACTAAGGTATACCTTTTTTGTAAATAATTTTATCCCATCCCAAAAAAAGGGCTAAACGTATACTGGTAAACAACGTTTTGCAGCGTTTAACAAGTTCAAAATGACAAGAGCTCGGAAATATTTTCATATTTTGAGAGTCAGAAAAGAGCTCAAAGATGACTCCCTAGTTTTATTTTCTTTAACGAGTCTAAGAGGGAAAAATACTCGCTAATCTTTTCATTTTTTACGAGTCAGAAAAGGGCTTAAATGTGACTCGTCCTAGAGGAACGAGTGGTATAAAGGGTAGAAACTGGTTCCAGGTATGGTGGAACTGCTCAAAAACTAAGAGGTTAAGAGGCTGGCTAGTAAAACCACTCATCGCTACAGTTCCTCAAGAAAGGGTAAAACAACCAAGTGAAAGTGAATGATCGACCAAAGAGATGGTGGCGATGGAATGGGGAAAAAACCAAGGCTTATATGACGGGAGAGGCTAATAAAAATGGCAATCACGAGGGTTAAAATGGAGATGGGTTCATTTTTATACAAGCCTAAACCACGGGGAACTATGCTTTGATTCGGTTTCATATTTACACAAGCTTGAAACGAAAAACTATGCTTGGATGAAAAATGGCGTGCCCCTAGCATGATGAGAGCTAAGGCACATGCCCCCAAAACTTCATTCCATTCACCGAAGTAGACATCGGATTGCTAAAAAGTCGATGGAATGAAGTTTCACTTTTGAGATCAAGGAAATACTTGAATGTAATTTGATGATATCTTAATCAAATACTCAATTTGAAAAAGGGAGTTACTTCATTTTTTAATGATGTTGACACAATGAAAGAACTATCCTCAAGACTCCTTGTTTCATTTTTTAAGGAGCTTGACACAAGACTAGGAACCATGCTTCGACAGTTTGTTTCATTTTTTAACGAGGTTGACACAAGAACAGGAACTATCCTCATGAATCCTTGTTCCAATTTTTAAGGAGGTTAACACAAGACCAGGAACCATGCTATGACACCTTGTTTCATTTTTTAATGAGGTTGACACAAGACCATGAACAATCCTCGAAATATGTTTCATTTTTTAATAAGGTTGATACAGGAACAAACTATCCTCACACAATGTTTCATTTTTTAACGAGGTTGACACAAAAAAAGAATTATCCTCATATTTGTTGATCATGGACCATACGAGAACATGGCCACCAAGAGGTCCCCATTGGACGGGAGAACTACGCTCTAGGAGGAACACATGTAAACTGGTACAAATGAAAGATCAGGTACCAATGCCCACAATACATAATGTACCATGCCATCTGCATGATCATCTGCAGATGTGGAGAGGGAACGGGTAGCCACATAATTGACCTATGGCGGGGGGGGGATTGCTTGGAAAAGAGAACCAATAGGGGATGATAGTAGGATTGGAGCCATTTGGTGACTGACAAACGATAATTGATCAATGGTCACTATTCTCCCTTCATGTACAAAACAAACCACATGGAAGAGCAAAGAAACAAGAGCTCCCATGACATAAACATAGTTGTGCCTAAGGAGAAGATCGAAGCCTAAGGGAACTTGGACTACCATCATGTGTATATAGATGGTATTTCCTCCCAATATAATAGGGAACTTCAGAGGATCCCTAAAGTTTGACTGGCTCCTCCTTTGAAAGCTAACAAATTTTGGGTGATAGACATAAGTGTTAGGTAAGCTTGACTTGGGATAGAGTCAAAGTTGACCAGGTTAAACAGTGATGGTTTTGGGGCACATGGTATTGTGCACCCGTAGTATTTTTCCCATGGTATTATATTTAATGGAGCTTATAAAACGCTGGAAGGACTTCATTGTAATGCAAGACCTGGAGGTGAGTGGTGAAGGCTCACTTGGTCAGATTGGCCAAGGTTTTGGCCAATGCTAATAAGATCTTATTAGGTTGGGTTTTTCCTAGGATTTGGGGTTTTCCCAAATAAACATTTGTGTTTATGTGTTTATGGTTATCCCTGGTTATTTTTATATTTATTCCTCTCAATAATTATTTATGTTATGCAGTAAATTTCTTAACAACTGGTATCAGAGCCAAATATTAGCTTCAAAGGGATTCTTTGATGCCAGGGGTTTATAGTGCCTGATGAAATCAATGTAGCATTTTTATAGATCAGTGCATTTGTGATATATTGTTTAGGATTCATGCAACTATTTAAAGATGGTCAGCAGAAGGAAATTGTTCATGCGGCTTCGAAAATTGTTCGTTTTCTGCTACGTGAGGCCACCGGTGCTGGAATCTACGAGGTTCTTGTCGGGCTCACAATTGAGTGGTTTGTTAGAAGTTTTTGCGAAAATCAAATTGAGAGAGGATGGATCAGAATCGCAGCAGCAATAAGCAAAAAAAAAAAAAATTAATGAAGTCAAAATTATTTCATGTAAATGGGCATACTATTGTAAGACCTGGTAAGGCATGTGTACCCCTCGGTAATCACCGATAAAGTCTGGGTTAGACCTAGGTGATAGGAGGGATGTCGGGTTAACAATACCCCAAGTAAAAACTTTGAGGGGGCTAAGAGCTAGATTGAGCGGGATTGTTTCACTTAGCAGGTTTGGCTGGAGTTAGTCAAGGAACCCCAAGTCAAGTTGAAGGGGGGAATTGTTAGGTAAACTTGACTGGAGATAGAGTCAAAGTTGACCAGGTTAAACAGTGATGGTTTTGGGGCACATGGCATTGTGCACCCATAGTATTCTACCCGTGGTATTATATGTAATGGAGCTTATAAAAGGCTGGAAGGACTTCATTGTAATGCAAGACCTGGAGGGTGAGCGGTGAAGGCTCACTTGGTCGGATTGGCCAGGGTTTTGGCCAATGCTAATAAGATCTTATTAGGTTGGTTTTTTCCCCAGATTTGGGGTTTTCCAAAATAAACATTTGTGTTTATGGTTGTTGCTGGTTATTTTTATATTTATTCCTCTCAGTAATTATTTATGTTATGTAGTAAATTTCTTAACAACTAGTATCAGAGCCAAATATTGGCTTCAAAGGGATTCTTTGATGCCAGGGGTTTATAGTGCCTAATGAAACCAATGCAGCCTTTTTATAGATTAGTGCATTTGCGATATATTGTTTAGGATTCATGTGGTTATTTAAAGAAGGTCAGCAGAAGAAAATTGTTCATGCGGCTTCCAAAATTGTTCGTTTTCTGCTACGTGAGGCCACCTGTGCTGGAATCTACGAGGTTCTCATCGAGCTCGCATTTGAACAGTTTGATAGAAGTTTTTGATCAAATCAAATTGAGAGAGGATGGATCAGAATCACAGCAGCAATAAGCAAAAAAAATAAAAAAATTAATGAAGTCAAAATTATTGCATGTAAATGGGCATACTACTGTAAGACCTGGTAAGGCATGTGTACCCCTCGGTAATCACCAGTAAAGTCTGGGTTAGACCTAGGTGATAGGAGGGATGTCGGGTTAACAATACCCCTAGTAAAAACTTTGAGGGGGGTAAGAGCTAGAGTGAGCGGGATCGTCTCACTTAGCAGGTTTGGCTGGAGTTAGTCAAGGAACCCCAAGTCGAGTTTAAGGGGGGAATTATTAGGTAAACTTGACTCAGGATAGAGTCAAAGTTGACCAGGTTAAACAGTGATGGTTTTGGGGCACATGGTATTGTGCACCCATAGTATTCTACCCGTGGTATTATATGTAAAGGAGCTTATAAAAGACTAGAAGGACTTCATTGTAATGCAAGACCTGGAGGTGAGCGGTGAAGGCTCACTTGGTCGGATTGGCCAGGGTTTTGGCCAATGCTAATAAGATCTTATTAGGTTGGTTTTTTCCCCAGATTTGGGGTTTTCCAAAATAAACATTTGTGTTTATGGTTGTTGCTGGTTATTTTTATATTTATTCCTCTCAGTAATTATTTATGTTATGTAGTAAATTTCTTAACAATAAGTTGTAGGATCCCAAACCTTGCCAAGTAGTAGAATACATGGTGTTCACAGACGAGCCTTCATCTAATAGAGTGCCATGTACTACCATATCATAGGCTTGTACCGTAATCTAGAAAGGCACACAAGAGTGGAGGTGGAATGCAATCACTTGACTTCAATCAAAAGAAACAACAGAATTACTTTGTGGGGTTATCATAGGATTTCCCCCATGCTTTACAGGAATAGGAGAAGGACTCTCCTAAACAACTGGGATGGGAGGGCCACTCTTCGATTCATGAAAATTTGAGGAGATGAGAAGAACATGAGCAGTATGATCACTACTCTCTTCGGGAACATAGTGAACAATTGAAGGCGAAGCCAAGTCAACACTCTTTTCGACCAATGGTTGGTTAGGAACAGACACAAGAGAGTCATGCCTAGGAAGAGAATGATGGGCAAGAGATGAATCCAAGTCAATATCTTTACCAACTAGGAGAGGGTTAGAAGAAATCCTCTAACAACCAACAGGAAGTTTGGGTTGAGGAGTTGTAAGGTTTTCCAAAACTTTGGAAGCTTTATCCATAATAGGACAAAGGTGAAGAATATGCTTTCCTTCACATAACCTATAGGGGAATTTAATTTTTCCCTTCTTGCCATCACTAGCTTAGGGTGTAGCATTGACATGATCTCCAGAGGTTGATGGGGATGGTCGATCCAGATTTTGGGACCATACCTCTAAGACTTTGAGAATACCAGGAAAGTGTCGAAGGAGATGGTCACCCTTACATAGCCTGCAAGGGAATTTTACCTTCAGCAAAAGATCAAAAGGTTTGTCGATGAGAAGTGTATTTGGAGAAATATCTGCATGGTTGGCCTCTCACTTATCTAACTTCTTTTTCATCATCTTCTTTTCTTCTTCTTAGCTTCCTGGTTATTGGATTTCAAACTTTCACAGGGCAGAGTAGAAGAGGAGGGTGAAGAAATAGGTGAAGAAGGTGAGAGGTCAACCTTAGCATCAACATGATGTTGTTCAAGTGAAGGAGATGGTTGGATAGAATTTGGGACACTCAGGACCACCAAGGTTTAAAATAACCAAATAGGTAAACCAATAGTTAACCCAGGAAGGGACAACGTTGCCATAGAAGGAGCGTCAACCTTTCCAAAAGAAGGAAAAGGATGAGGACTCCCATCAGAGGGGAATTCTTGACTGGTAAACTCTGGAAATGTTGCTATTGAAATCAACCCTAAAGAATCATTAAGGAAGATAACTTTAACCATGAATATTTCGTGAGCAGTTAATTTTAAGGCACTGAAATGAAACTTTGCCTTTTCATGTTTTAAGAGTCAAGAAAAGGACGAAAGGTGACTATAGTCGCTTTCAGATTTAACGAGCTCGAAAGGACAAGTGCTCAATGATATTTTCAAATTTAAAGAGTCAGTAAATATCAAAAATGACTACTCAGGGTACTCTAGGCATAAAGGATTACCGGGTAACCGTGAACTGCTGAATATCTCTCGTCGAACCGAAAAGTACGAGTAGGCAATCTCCCCGAATGTTGTGTTCGGTGTATCACATTTACAAGGCGATAGACTCAGCTTCCTATGGATAAATTATTTCAACCTATAGGGGTCTCCCTTTATATACACACCGGTAAGGGGAGCACAAATCATGCTAGTGTTGTCTAATGTAAGATCATTGCAAACGACAGTGGATATGTTTAGGGATGTTGGAACACGTCTCTAGCCTAGAACACTAAATGTGAGTGTTAAGTTTCAGTGCTTCCTTAGGTTAATTCAATAAATTTTAACGATTTATCTTGAATTAGGTTTAAATTTCAAGGCCCTACCACTATCATCTGAAAACTTCTATATGCAACTATATGAGAAAATAAATCTTTGTCTTCGATGAAAGTTTACATTAATTGAGGGATAGAGAACACACAATCGACAGAACAACCAACAAATGAAAACTTTTACTAATACATGTCCTAAATGTACTTAATCTTCCTTTAACAACAACAAAAAAAAGAAAAAATTCATTTCTCACGCCTATGATGCAATTCTAGCTTCTCAATAATGCTACTAATGCAATATTTTCCCCTAAGTAAACTAGAATGATGTTCTTCTTTTCATAGAATGCAAAATGAATCTTTCACATAAAGCACTTTAATGAAAATTTTCACAATTCCGAACAAACAAGCATCGACCAAATCCAAAGCATGATAAATGAAACTAAAAGAAACTTCTTCCCTGAATCAAACAAACCAAACACATAAATGCTTCAGTCGACAAACGAAGCAATGTAACCTATGCTCGAAAGGAGAAAAGAGACACCAAAAATAAGAGAACAAACGAGACTCGTTCACTCATTCAATTGAAATGAAGCAATGAATATGTTGCAACCGAAAGATGGATTAAATGAAGTAGCAACTCAGAAATTTGACACAAAAAGTAAACAAACAAGTGAACGGTAATTGACCTACATGCCCTAGGGTCATAGAAACCATCCAAAAAACTCAAAAAATCAAGCAATGAAATTTCAAGCCTATCAATCAATCAAACCCAGCAAAAAAAGCATCCTAGTCACTTCTGGGTACAAGAAGAGAATCTAAGGGTCAAGACACACTGGCACTAGAATGGGAGAAAATTTGATTTTTCTTAACTCATAAATCAGCATGACTTTTTGGCTGAAACTAGCACTGAAAAGGGGTCTGACGCGACTATTAGGCTAAAACTGGTGTTGATCAGTGCGACTATTTGACTGAAACTAGCACTGATCAGGGATTGACGCGACTGTTTGGCTAAAACTAGCATTGATTGAGGGATTCAAAGAAAAAATAAAAAAGAACTTCACACAGGGCCAGACTTGACACATTACAGGGTGGGCTAGTGTCTTTATGCCTTCAAACAAGTCAATACAAATCCAAAAGACCATAAATAAACAAACTAGGCACACAAGTAGAAAAAATAGAGTGATGAAAAAGTGATGTATTTCCCCAGTGGAGTCGCCAATTTGTGGTGCAGGAATATCCTCTCTATCAACAAAGATGATCTGTCTAGCCCACGAGAGTGGGTCTAGCCACAAACAAGACAATCTAATCCACTTGATGGTGATCTTGCTTCCTTGCTCTAGCTTCCTTTCGTTCCTTTCATTCAAGTAACTGAAACAAACATACAAGAAACAACAATAAACGTGATAGCATAAAATCAAATCCAATCTACTTAAAAGTTCAAGGAGTTCTAAGCTATCAAATGTAATATTACACCTAATATATGAAATAAACCATTATTTGTATTAAAATAAACTTCAAATAGAAATACAATTGAAGCCTTGATGTTGGAGATCTCCATTGTAGTATTCAAGTCCCACTACACGCCTTTTCAATGCTCTTTTCCTCCTCTAGCTTGACATGCAATGGCTTCCAAGCTCTACCTCTCTCTCCTCATGCTTTAGCTACCAAAGACTAGTCTTTTGTCATCTAATACTAATCTTCTTCTATTAAAAGCTAAAGATTTCATAATTTTGTAGCTAGTTCTATCTCTCCACCACTTTAACTGTGTGTTGTATTGTAACGAAAAAGGGTAAGAGGAAGTGGTTTATATAGGGAGAGGAGGATAAGATTGAGATCCACTCAAGGGGTAAGAACGTATTATCTCCTTGGGAAGGTCCACTTTTAAGGGGGGAAGAACTTTATATGGAGTTCTCGACACTTATCCAACCAAACGAACATCCAACACATCGATACTAGAAGTTTCTAGACGTGAAACTCTGTTTCCTTTTATAAAAACAGTCCAGAAGTAGACTAGCATGGGTATTGGGCTAATAGTAGCACTGATTGGCATGGGTCGCAGTGTAAATCTCTACCATCAGTGCGGGTGAGACACTGGGAAAGAGCATTGATCTTAAAAACTGGGTTTTAAGAAGGATTCTCTGGAAATGTTCTGAAGGGAGTGGGGACTACTTTCTTCAAACTTCAAGGGATGCAAGAGCATAGGTTTTATGGTGAAAGTATAAAATATTAATCACTACTAGGGTTCGTTGGGATTAGGAATGAGGAGTGATAGGAGAGTGACAAAATACTGTATAACACCTACACATCCCATTGTACTACATCTTCTTCCTACTATAGTAGTCATGGTTGTGTTTTCTCATTTACTATTACCTTGTCAACTTGTTTCTCTACCTCAAAACTATGGTCAAAGAATCCCTCTGTTTGATGGAACATCAGAGATTACAGCTCAGCAACATGTTGACAAAGTGATAGATTTTATTAACCTTGAAGAAATTGATGATGAGGATGCAAAGATGAGAATCATAGCTCAGAGTTTTTCGAAAGATGTGAAGAAATGGTTTCGTAGTTTGGCAGCCAATTCCATCAATAGTTCCCAACTATGGATAAAGTTATTCTTGGCTCGGTGGTAAGAGAAGAAAAATCCATTATAGATTTTGGCTAAGTACAATGTTATGAAAAGAAACCCAAATGATTCAGTGCAGGAGTTTACAACACAGTTCAATCTGGTTTATAATTCCATTCCTAATGACATCAAACCTCCCCCTGATTTAGCCCTCCTCCACTATCATGATGCCTTCGATCCAAACATGGCATATCAACATAGGGAGAGAGATCCTACAACCTTGGAAGAGATGCAGTGCAATGTTATAAGTGTGGAAGCAAATTTTCTTATCAAAAAGTCCAAAATCAAATCAAAGAAACCTCAGAAGAAAGTTACTATTAAAGAAGAGTCTTCTTCTTCTTCTGAGGTCAAGCTTGACACTCTGATTAAAACAATGGAAAGGATGATGGACAGAATGACTATTGTTGATAGACAAGCGAAGCCTTCGATAAGGAATCCAAACTACATGGGCTAGCAGCAATCACAGTTCTGAAATAAGCAGAAAGAACACAAAAATCAAGATCCTCAAGGATAGATCAAAACACCATTTCAGCAAAACTACACACAAGGCCTGGAAGATGAAGAAGAAGAAATTGTCGATGCTAATCATTTCTTTGAAGTAGATGAATCACTTGCCAATGATGATTCATGGGTAATGTAGACTAGAGAGTATCAAAGGGGATATCAGAATGCCCTCAATCATTTGTAAAACCAATACAACTCGAGGAGAAGAAAATTCCCCCTCACATTACATCAAAAAAAGAAAAATGTTCAAAAAGATGCACTGATAAAGAAGAAGCTCTTGCAAATCAAAACAGAGAAAAATAAATTATCATTTTGAGTCGAGATAAAAATAATGAATCTTCTACTAGCAATGTGAGGAAGGACAAGGAGGTCCAAACTAAAAGTCAAAAAAAGGAATCTCAAGACAAAGGACAGGTTGAAAGGAAGGACACTACAGCAAAAGAGGTAGACAAACAATCCAATCTATTTAGCTTAGAGAATGAAATTTACAAATTAAAGGTTTCAATTCCTCTAATTGTACTAGTTCATAATGAAAATTACAAATTCCAGATTGCTAAGATGTTGAAAGTAGATCAAATGTGAGATGTTGTCAATGTTGTCGATGATGAGCCTGCAATTTTATTTGGTCCAACTGTAGAGGGAAAAACTGAGGATAATGAAGTTTGTCCTTTCTATCTTAGTTTGAAACTCCATGAATTTATACTCCATAATGCCATGTTAGATTCTAGCGCCTCACATAACCTGATGCCGAAATATATTATGGATAAAGTAGGATTAGATATTACTCGACCTTACCATGATTTGTATTCCTTTGATTAGAGGAGAGTCAAATGCCTTGGCCTTATCAGAGATATAGTAGTTTCCCTCGATCAAATCCCAGCCAAAAATGTATTGATGGATGTAGTGGTCTCTGACATACCTCCACGGTTTGGCATGTTGCTTTCACGGTCTTGGGGGGGAAATTAAAAGGAGCCTTGCAACTCGATTTTTCATATGCTACTATACCAGTATTTTTGCAACTCAGAAAACTATACTGGAAGAAGAAGATGAAATTCATGATTAGTAGGAAAGAAAGACCAAATAATCACCATATCCATGTTTTACATACCGATTTAGAGTCTTTCATTTTGTATATTGTTTTGAATTCAGTTGATGATGATAGTCAAATTGTTCATATTTCAGAAGTTTTAGATGTCATAAGTAGCGTACAGAAATATTTTTTGCAAAAAAATAGGAAAATGATACTAAAAGTTTCCATCTGGAAATTTTATCTAAAGAGATTGTTGAATCAGTGCTAGAAACTCAGATTGTTGAGAGAGTAAGTCATCCTTTAGAAAATCAGAAAGATCAATCCTCTAAAGTTCTGTTTCCTGATGAGGAAGAAGGTCTTTGGACCATGGAGTTTGATACTACATTGGGGAAGGAAGGAGTTGGCATTGGCATGTGGATTCACATCCCCTTACATCAGTCATGTAAAATTCCTCAATTAAGTTCTTATAAATTTGATTTTGATTGTTCGAATAATGAGGTGGAGTACGAAGCACTGATTGCTGGCCTTAAAAGAGGGAAGATAATTTTAGTTTATGGAGACTCCAAGTTAATAATTAAACAAGTAAAAGGGGAGTACCAGGCCAAGCATCCAAGGATGAGAGATTATAGAAATGTTTTCCTTGACATTCTCAAGACTTTTTCAGAGTATAATTTATCTATGATCCCTAGAACTCACAATATGATGGTTGTTCCTCTTGCTACTGTAGCAAGTATGGTTAAGAGTCCTACCCATTCAGGTAAGAAATATTCAATTCATGTCAATCATCACCTAGGTGTCCTTGACAATCTAAGATATTGGCAGGTGTTTTGGTATGACAAACAGATCAACAACTTTTTGCAAATGAAGGATGAATTTTTAAATTCCCATATTGATGATACATGCAGTGAAGATGATCAGGAAATTGAAGCAACAGAGGTTGGGAGTTGAAGGACAATAACATTCCATGAGGTCTTGTACCTTTGGAAGAGTTATTTGATCAAGATGATGTTGCTAGAAAGCCCACCATGGCCCCTACAGAAAAAGGTGTTGAGGATGTAAACATTAGCATAGCAAATAAGCCCAAGATGGTCAAATTATCAAGGTCTTTGTCTCCTAAAATCCAAAGTAAGTATATTGCTTTGTTGACTGAATTTTCTGATGTATTTTCTTGGGACTATTCATATTTGAAGGAGTATGATAAAAACATCATTCAGAACACTATACCAGTCAAGCCTGATCAAAATCATTTTCACCATAAGCTAAGGAGGATTCATCCTAAGTTTCGTCCATCCATCTAAAAAGAGGTAAATAGGCTTTACAAATATAGTATTATAGTTCCTATTCGATTTTCTGAATGGATTTCAAATATCGTGCCAATAAGAAAGAAGGCCGGGGAAATTCGCCTTTGTATCAATTTCAGAAATCTGAACAAAGTGTCCTTAAAGGACAACTATCCCGTAAAAAAGATGGACCACATCCTACAAAGGGTAATTGGATCTTCCAGAATGTAATTTCGTGATAGATACTCAAGTTAGAACCATATTTAGTGCACAAGGATGATCATTTGAAAACAACCTTCACAACACCATGGTACATTTATGTATTCCAAAATGTCGTTTGGATTAAAGAATGATGGAGCAACATTCCAGTGGGCCATGGACATTGCTTTTGCCAAGGAAAAGGATGTTTTTCCAGTCATTTACTTAGATTATCTCACATTTTTTTCTAAATTTGACGATGAACATTTACATCATCTAAGAATTGTCTTTTAGAGATGCAGAAAATTTGGAATTTCGTTGAATCCTAAAAAAAGCCTTTTCGCCATGTAGGAAGATAAGCTACTAGGCCACATCATTTCCAAGGATGGCATCTGGATTGACCCCGCAAGAGTTGAAGCTATTCAACAATTAGATTTTCCGAGGAACAAGAAATAAATTCATCATTCAATGGGAAAATTAACTTTTTAAGTAGATTCATCCCCAACCTCACTGAGCATTTGAGAGAGATGACAGACACGCTGAAAAAATGACAATGAGGTAAGATGGTCTAAAAATGCCAAAAAGTCTTTCAATATAGTCAAATTTTCATTATCTATTGCTCCTACTTTAATCAATCCCTACTATACTTTACATTTTATCATATTTTCATTCACCTTGGAACATACTTTAGCAACAGTCTTGATGCAAAAGAAGGATCAGAAAAATGAACAACCAATAGCATTTTGCAATTGATCAATAAGGGTTGTAGCACTAAAATATAACATTATTGAGAAGAAAGCTTTGGCTTTGGTAAAATCGCTTAAAGACTTCGGAGTATATATTCTACATTCTCATACTATAGCTTATGTTCCAACAACAATAGTAAAGGAAGTCCTTACGTAGACTGATCCAGAAGGTCAGAGAGGAAAACAGATAGTAGCAATGTTAGAATATGATCGATAAATAAACCCAACAAAGCTCATTAAAGGATAGGGTTTGGCCAAACTCATCGTTGAATCTAATTTTCATGTGTTACATATCAATCTAGTCGCTGCCCTATCTAAACAAGAAGTAGAAGATTCACAAGTACAAGCGTCAGGTATGTTCACTTCATCTCCATGGGATTCTGACATATTTTATGTACTGCAGCATTTAAATCCATTGCTGGAAGTTCCCAAAGGTAAAAGTAGATCATTAAAATTGAATGCTTCAAAATATTGTGTTCTTAACGGTGTTTTGTTTTGGAAAGATCCGAGTGATGTATTGTTGAACTGTCTTGTTGAAAATGAATCTAAGGATGTGATGACTAATTTCCACAAAGGAGATTGTGGTGGCCACCTCTTTTGGAGACCCACAACCAAGAAAATCTTGAGGGCTGGGTTTTATTGGCCTACTCTTTTTGCAGATGTGTATAGAACAGTAATGAGCTGCCATGAGTGCCACATTTTTTGAGGGAAAAGAAAAAAATTTCCATTGCCTTTGCAACTTGTTTCGGTCTCGGCTCCATTTCAGCAATGGGTTTTTTATTTTGTTTGAGAAATACATCCTCCGTCATCTGCATAGCATAGGTGGATCCCAATAGCCAGGAGATACTTTATGAAATGGATTGAAGCAATTCCAACCAGGGAAGCTACTGATTTTGTTGTCATTCAGTTTATTGAAATTAATGTCTCATCTAGATTTGGCTTCTCGCATAAAATAATCACTAACAATGCTACTGCTTTCAAGTCCAATAAGATGGTGAAGTTCTATGAAAAGTACCATATTACATTGGGGAATTCTACCACTTATTATCCATAAGGGAATGGGTTGGTTGAATCCTCTAATAAATCTCTAATTAACATCATTAAGAAAGTTCTCGAGGTCAATAAAAAGAACTGGCACAAAAATCTCATTAATGCTTTATGGGCAGATAGAGTCAGTACTAAACAATCCATAGGCATGTCTTCTTTTTATTTGGTGTACGGGGTTGATAATGTTTTTCCTTCATCCCTTGTTGTTCCCATCATGAAACTTTTGCAGGAAGTGAGTATAGAACTGAATGATGTGCAGTGGAGGATAAGTCGAATGATCCATTTATAGCAAACTAGGGAAGAAGTAGTTTAGAATACTTCCAAACTTCAAGGAAGGATTAAACATATTTATGACCATAAGACCAAAGAAGACAACTTCAACATGGGTGATCTGGTTCTTCGTTGGGATGCACGAAATGAAGTGAAGGGCTAACATGTAAAATTTGAAAACCTATGGAAGGGACCCTATAGAATCTCATCCTTCAAGGGGGAGAATTCTTATGTGTTTGAAGAGATGGATGGCCAAAGTTATTCGGGAGGAGAAATCAATGGTAAGCTTCTCAAGCACTACTACATCTGAAAAATTTCTGGAAATTTTCATGATCATTCTATATATCAGTTTACATTTTATGTCAGAGTTTGTATTAGCTATCTTAGGAGTTTGAAGCCCAAGGAAAAGGCCATAAGATGTCTTGGTCAACTGATGGTTTAAAGTTTTTGTTTTATTTGTTTATTGTTTGTGAAAGTCAATTAGTTAGTTTTCAGATTCAATTTAGGTTTTCCATTTTGACTCCATGCCCAATCAAGAATGCTACTAGGTCTACGATGTTCTTGACACCTCCTATGAAGATGCCATCCCCAACTGCATCCAATGTTATTGTCAGTCAGTTTTTCCTTCCACTAGTGATCAAATGTTCTCTTTCAGAATATCCATTAGGGTTTAAGGTCAAGTTTTTTTCATTTCACTAGGTCTTCCATTCAAAAACTTTGGTCACTGGTTAGTGTGTCTAGGATTATTTCCACTCCAATATTTTCAGGTCCAGTCACTACCGTCACTCAGTTGGATGTGTTATCATTGAACATATAATCATTATCACTTCACTCATGTCACCATGGTTTTCATTCAGGTCAGTACTTCCATTAGGTCGATAGGGTTTCACAATCACCAAACTCTCATTTCATGCATAAAAATCTGGGAAAGGAGGAGTGGTAACAAGCAAGTTTCTTTAATAAATTTGATATCAAGTGTAATTTTATGTTTTCATATGTAATAACTACTTCAAAGTTCTAACTTTCAATGGCTGCAATTCAGAGTTCCAAAAAGGTTCAATGTCTCAAACAAGGCCATAAAGTGACCAAGTTTCAAATATCAGAGATCATAAAGTGTCAAGGGTCTCAATTTAAGTTTAAAAGGGTAAGAGGAGTTGTTTTTTTAACTCATTTGCACTTTCAAAATTCCAAGCATATCTCAGTTATTATCGTGCAGGAGGAAAACTTGGTGAAAAATGAGAGTCTTGTTGTATTCTAAGTGAAATGCAACCCTTTTGAGTAAATGTGACCCTTCTATGCAAAAGTGTGACCCTTTTGAGTAATCTAGGACTTTTCTGTGGTGAAACACAACCCTTTTGATAGAAATTCAACCCTTATGAAATAGACTGTGACCCTTCTGTGCAAACATGACCCTTTTGATAGAAATCTGACCCTTTTGAAGTGGAGCACGACCCTTCTATGCAAAAGTGTGACTCTTTTAAGGAAGTGCGACCTTTTTGAGCAAGATCGACCCACAGGGGTTTCGTCTTGTTTTTAAGTGGATTTTTGACTTCTTCAAACCTCAAAATATCATTCAAGGACTCTTAAAGGTTCTGCACACAGTAACTAGGCATCTACACCATCCTTTCAAATATTTTTCTGAATGTGAATTGATTATTTCTCAGGGTTTTCTCCAGCAAATTCTTGGTGAATAAAACCTAGCTTCTACTAATTTACCACTATTATCTATCATCCAGAAAACCCCAAAATTTAAAATCTCCTATCATTCCACCACTCATTTTCCATTGATTTCATCAAACCTTAGCCTCCCACTACATTTTCACCTTGAGAAAACTTCCACTTCAGGTTTATCAACATCATCTGGCTAGTGTTTTACCATTCAAAAAATTTAATGGAGAGCGAACAAGAGAGTGAAAAGAAAGTGCACAAGGGAGGACATCATTCAAGGTTTGATCAATCTAACCAAGAAATCAATGCTTCTCCATTTTCCTAGAAATGTTTTGGAAATATTTGTTTTATGATTTTTGGTGAGCAGGTTGTAGAGTTTGGTTCCCATTTCCCTTTGACAACCATCTTTGCCCAAAATTTCAACACAGGTAAAGTTGTCATAGCAGGTATTATTTCTTTAACCACGGGTATTCCAAATCATGGTGACACCTGGTTCAAATGCATGGGACTGTCCCTTGATGATTATAAGATGTTCCTAAAACCTAATGTCAGAAAGACTTCTAAGCATGTTTTCCTCTTAGACATCTGCTTAACAAGTATGCCCCTTTAATGAAGCTTATTATGAAGTATTTTACATGTGAAGGAAGATTCTCTAGATTATATAGGTATCATGTTAGGTTACTTATGCACTCCACCTCTACCAGAACACTTAAATTATGTAACTTACTGTCTAAGAGTGTGGTGAAAATGACTGAAAAAATTCACACCAGGGGAAAGCCTCATATCACAAATTTGTTTCACCATGACCTGATCAAGATTATGGTTATGCATCATCTTTCAGTCAAGAAAATCACTTGGGAAACCTTTTTGGATAAATTAAAGGCTGCTCCTTTCATTAGTCCCATTGTTTATCCTAGCAAAAAAACATCATTAGGGTTTAGGTTCACAAGGTCAATGAAGCATGGTTCAACAAGAAAATGGGAAAAGGTTTCATAGGCACTTATACCTAAGGTAACCAAGATGTCTTAAAGAGGGAACAAGCTTATGTTTTCTCCACATATTGTGGAAGGGGCCAAGCATTCTACATCAGCACAACAACAATCACATTTGTAGGATAAGCATATTATCCATCATGACATACAGATAGTGGAATTGAAGTCCCAAGATGATCATCAAAACCTGACACTAGTTATTAGAGAGAATTATTCTCAGATCATGTAGCTTTTGGACAATGTGGCAAGATCCAAATTCATCATTTCCTTCCTTTTGCAAGAAAATGAGCCACTAAAGGAAAATCAGTTGCTTCTAGAAAAAGATTTGTTTAAAACAAGTATGCAAGAGTCCAAAGGTAAAGCAGTGTTGGGGCATGATGAAAAATATGAACAAGAGAGGCATGTTGGGGGGAAGAGGCCTAGGACAAAGGGTCTAAAAGGAAAATTGCAGAAGGAAAATTACCAAAACCTACTAAATGAAGATTTGAGTCTTGAAGACAAAATAGGTATGGAGATCAATGAAGACAGGGAATATTGGCTCAGCAAAGTAAATGACCATATGGAGAATCATCTTGAAAGAGCTAACAGGGACAATCAGGTGTTGAGGCACATGGCCCATCACTATCAAACAAGGAATTAGATTGCACAAATAAAAATCAAGAAACTGAAAGCAAAACTGAAAGAGGTCCAGGACAAGCAAAGGTTATCAGAAAAACAGGTAAAAGAGTGAAATTGATGATGAAAAAATCCAATAATGTTTAGACTATCTTCCATAATATCCAAGGAAAAAATTTTGAAAGTTTGGAGAAATTTGGAATTTTTTGAAATTTTGCAAGAAAAGGAACACATAAGCGCCACGTTGAGGCATGACCCTTTTTCCCTAGACGTCCAAATGAGGTTTTTTCTACATGGATGGATGAATTATGATGAGTACATGCCAAATAAAATCCTATTTTTTGCATGAAGTTTCCCATTTTGATTAGAAACTCAAAAAACCTCACCCTTTTCATGTCTCTGCCACTAAATCTGGAGTGGCCCGGTGCTTCTGAGTAAGGTTGGGAGAATTCATTTTCGGAGGCCTTTCCATGGGTCACTTTCAAAAATTCAAGATGATTTGGAGACTAGACAGGAAATTCTAGTTTAACGTTCTTTAAGATTTCCATTTTTACTTGGGAAAGATACCTTAAAATGGCTTCAAACAAGTGCGATCCTTCTGCAGAATTTCCTATTTTGGTGCATGCTGGTGCGACCTTTTTGCTAACTGGCACAACGCTTCTAGTTTCGATGCGACCCATGTAGTCTGGTAACCTCTTGAGTACTAAATGATGGAAAATTCGAGATTTTATGATCTATTAATGTTACTTTAGGTTTCTTAGTTGGTTTTTGCCTCACTTTATGAGGGAAATTGCAATTAATGAGGACATATGCTCTCCTAAACTTTAGCCTAAATTATGGAAACTGTCTCAACCATCCTAGTTTTAGGTGAGGACTCATCAAAGCCAGTGATGATGAGCCTTGAATATAATTTTCGACCTGATGAGATGTGATATGTTGTATTTTCCTATATAATATGGAAGGGAATCATTTTCCAAGGGTGTTATGGGTGAAACCACCCTAGGGCTTTGGGTTGAGAACCCCAATTGAGGAGAGGGAAAACCTAAACAAGAAATTCTCAAACAATCATTAAACATCCTTATTCTGATAAAATCGCATAGGAGTGTTCTTACCCGATGTCCTTCATTTTGGTAGATCCCATAGGGTGCAAACACTTAGCTTCTCCCAATGTTCTTGAAACCTGAAAATTATTCAAAATAGAACATACACGACAGTACAAACATAAATGATATACATGATGTTAAATTTAAATCATATAAATGAATGACTAATTATACATCAATAAAGATTCATAAATGAATTACAACACAACTTTGATGCATAAACACATTTCATGTCGAAAACATAATAGCATTCCTTTTTATTGAAGTAATCTATAGATAAGGTGGAGAAATACGACCTGAGTCTTTCTTTGGCTCCAAGTGAAACCATCCTGTGGATCTATCCTTTACTGACCTTTAGCAATTTTCCACCATCACCAACACAAGGATATCTCAAGCAAGATTGGGGATATCGATAATTAAGGAAACAAGGGTTTCCTGAAGCTTTGGGGAGTGCACAAGGCACAGGGATTCTTCAGACTTGATCAAGGATAATCTCACTATAATATCAATATCTCATCCTTTCTCCCCTTAAGGCTTTCCCATGGAGGTTTTTATACCTCTCAAAATTAGTTTTTCCAGTTGGGAAACAGTTGGTCCATCGACAATAGGAGGTAAGTAACAGGTAAAACCTATGAACTCCACCCGAAATTAAGGAAATTTAAATTTTTTAAGTGTTTTAACATATGTACGCAGGTTGGGTATATGTTGACCCACGTGTACATGCTTTTATCACAGGGAAAACTAGAGTATAGGGAATAAAACACTATTTTTTAAGATTTTGGACCAAGTCTAGAAGGAAGGGTTTCCCTAGGCCATAAACAGAGCATAAGATCTACCAAGAGTGGTAAATGGTGCTATAAAAAAGGGTTGGACATTTTAGGAGAAAGCCATTGTAGCCTATATTTGAAATTTTTGGAAATCAAAAGACAAAGTTTGCAGCTATTGTAGTGGGATTCATGTGGTATTTCTTTTAGCAGTGTTTTTTCTTCTGTGATCTTAAGTTTAAATGTATTGTATCTTTCATTTCCATTTCCATGTTTCGTGTTCTTATTTCCTAAGATAATAAACATAATGCATTCATGTAATGCTCTATTTTGGAGAAGGTTTCACATTATTATTCATTTTTCTTCTTATAAAAATGAATTCATGATATTCATGCTCGTTTAGAAACCCTACCTATCTCCCATATACACAATGACAACCCTAAAGTGCTAAAGTGTGTGCCTATCTTGCCCCATTAAATCTCTACAAATCTGATTCTCAAAGCCTAGACCTATCTCCCTCTAACATAGCTACCTGGATTTTCTCCCTTATCTAGTAACAAAACCCTAAATATTTCAAAACCTACCTGATCGTAGCTATCTAGCTTAAAATCCTTTATCAACGAGTCATCTCTTGGCTATGATTCCATAGATAGAGCCCTCTCTGGCTTGGTAGGGGTAGCTACCTAACTGCAAGCTTGGTTTGTGGTTACCTCCATCGATTTCCTCATCAACCTAGGACATTGTGAGGGATAACAGTTGCCATTTTTAGTAGAAGGAAGGCCCGACATGTAATCCATGGAGATGGATTCCCAAGGTCGACTAGGGGTAGGCAGCAGAGAATAGAGGCCTTGTTTCTTGATAGTTGATTTGGAAATGGTGCAGGTAGTGGACGATCTGATGTACTTCCCGACTTCTTGTTGAAGATTCAACCAATAGAAATACTTCTACAATACCACCACTATTTTCTCAACCCCAAAATGCCCATTGACCTAACTGTAGTGTGCTTCCCAAATCATCTTGGAACACTCACTTGAAGGAACACAAAGGTGAACCACATGGCATAACGATGCATCCTAGAGCTGAAAATATAGAACTTACTCACTCTCTAGGAGCATCTGGTATGTGTGGCCAAATTTTGGGTCGCTTTTGTAGAGAAGTGGCCAATCAAAAGTCTCGTGCCCACAAGAGTTGAGCACAGTGGTTAACACCATGATCGGTGGTCATCTTAGGAAGTTTACAACATTATTGGTGTTTCTCTTCTTGTACTTGATATTCAAATGGAAATTTTGTAGGTATGTGGACAACTTCTGATGGTGATCATTCCGCTACTTCCCTTGCATCTGTATGAACTATAGGGATCAATGGTTTGTGTGGATGATTGTTTCCTTCCCAAAAATGTAATGCTTCCGTTGTCGGTAAGCCTGCACAATGGAATACATATATTTTCATAAGTGGGATACTTTTGGACTGTGTCTAAAAGTGTCTCACTGTGATATGCCAGTAGATGCCCTTGTTCAGAAAGGACTTTCCCAATAGCATAATCAGAGGCATTTGTATCAATCTCAAATGGTTGTTGCAAGTTTGGTAACGTGAGCACTAGTGCAGAGAAGAGGCAATGTTTCAACTCTACGAATGCCTTTTGTTGAGATTCAGACCAAAAGGATTTTCTTTTGCTCGTCCCTTGGTGACTTGACCCAAGGGCCAAGTTATATGAGAGAGCCCCAACACGAACCTGCAGTGGAAATTGGCAAGACCCAAAAAGCTGCGAAGCTCTGTCAAAGTGGTTGGGGTTGGCTAATCCCAAATGAATTGGATATTTTCAGGATCCACATGCACCCCCCACTCATCAATAATGTATCCCAGATACTGAACCTGGGTCATGCCACAATTTCATTTATTTAAATTGGCACACAACTTGTTTTGCTGCAGTGTTTGGAGAACCTATCGAATGTGGTGGAGGTGCTCTTCCCAACTCTGGTTGAAGATTCAGATGTCATCCAAGTATACCACTACAAATTAGTTGGTGAATGGCCACAAGATGTCATCCATCAGCCTCATGAAGGTTTCAAGATCATTTGTCAACCTGAAAGGCATAACCAACAATTCAAAAAGGTCCTCCTTGGCTTTGAAGGAAGTATTCGACAAATTGGAGGGTTTGATTGGTACCTAGTGATATCTAGACTTCAATTCGATCTTGTTGAAATATTTTTCCCCCTTCAGTTGGTCTAGAAGGTTATCAATCCGTGGGATTAGGTACCTATTCTAGACAGTGGTCTTGTTCAGCATCCAATAGTCAATACAGAGTCCCCAAGTCCCATCCTTCTTCTATACCAACACGATCAGGCTCCCACGGGGTGATTAACTTGGCCAGATGTGACCTTTCTATAGCAGCTCTTGAATCTACCTCTTGATTTCATCATTCTCCATAACAGAGTGCCAATAGAAGTTTCATTGGGAAACAACGCATTTGGGGTCAAATCAATGGATTGCATGACCTGACAATGCAAAGGCACCCCTATGGGGGATGTGAAAATGTCCATATACTCCTCCATGACCTTGTGTTGTCTAGGTAAATCCTCTCTATAGATAGAGATGATCCCTCTAGCCCAAATGAGTGGGTCTAGCAACCTTAGTGACAATATATCGGACACTTTCCTAGGTTACAATTGAAAAGAGAGATGAAGAAGCTGGCCTACCTCATTCTGATGCTATCAAGTCATCCTTTGTTGAACATCTCGAATCACTTGTGTCGCAGGCTCATTCCTACTTCTCACAGTGTCTATGCACTTTCACGAGAGATGAAGACACAACAGGGCATGCAAATACAAAAAACATATTCAAAGGAATCCTACTTAACTGGTCAAGGAATTTTAAGATAGATGATACATCAGCATACACATCAATGGAAAATGAACCAACAGTTGTATATTAATAGAAAATAAGGGGAAGCATACAACCAAGCCTTGATGTTGATAGGCTCTCCTTCAAATGAAAATCCAATTCCAACCTAAGCTCTCCAAGAACTCCTTCTCCAAGCCAAATGAGTCGCATATAGGCACAATCTTAGCATCAAGGTGCAAATAGACATAGACCAACCATTTGGGAATGGGAGAGGATGAATATGTAGGCTGGGAAAGGAATTTAGGATCTCTCCAAATATAGGATTATGACCTTATCTCAAGGAGTTAGCTCATAGGGATAATACCAAGAGGCCAAGTTTGGAGAATTCGACCTCATCTATGTCGAACAACCTCCAACTCCCTGCCCTGGAAGATTCTAGATCATGAAGCTTCTTATCCTCTTTGGGAAATTTTCCTTTTTTGGATCATAGTGCATATACAAGTGGACAGAGGGATGCCATTGCATTTCAAGTACATTACAATAGGCGATCATCATTTTTTTTAGTCTCATACAGACGATGATTCTCAAACTAGGGTTTTAGAGCTATTTCCTTCAGGGGAAGCTCAAGGCATTTTCCAATCAAAGTCTTAGGATGGATCTAAACTTCATGTATGAATGAGTACACTACATGATGGTCATGATTTGGGCACTTCAGGGTATGTCACAGGGAAGTATAGGAGGTGTAACAAATGCCCCCTAAAGCATGAAGGTAGAATGAGGAGTGATGGCTAAGATGCTTTACGAGATTTTTCAAGGACGATGACAAACATTGTCAGGACACTTGCAAATCAAGGCACATATACATATACATATCTGATGTCAAAAAATGAATCCATGGTATGGATGCATCCATCTGGATGATAAGGACTATATGAAAGGATCCATGGTATGGGTGCAACCATCCAAATGAGAAGGATCATTTGTAAATCTAAGATCGAAGGTGTGGTCGTAGCCATTCGATATAGAAAGATCATCATAAATGTTGTGGTCGTAGCCATTCGATATAGAAAGATCATCATAAATGTAAAGTCACGTGGTATGGTCATAGTCATATGTATAGCTAAAACATGTGTACAATCATGAATAACCTATAACTCCATGTAGCCTGAGTCATATCAGACAAGACTCAGGGTCTTGTGCTCCATCCCAACCCAATTAAAGTACGAATTCTAACATGTGAATGAATGTGTTGAAGTCGAACATGCTAGAAAACCACCTGATTATCAGCCAATGATGTCGACCGTTAACAAGTATGAGAGAAACCACTAATAATGACAATGGCTCTCAAGGTACAACAATATAATCCATGAAAGTGATAATGAAACTGAAGTCGAACACTTGTGTAATAATCCAATCAAAGGCCAATGATAAATACCTGTCTTCAGATGCAAAGAAACTGTCATTAAGGCATGCAAGCTCTAAGGTACTGAAAGGGACTTTCTAAGTCATCTTCCTAGATAATGAGCTAAAGTCGATAGGAATCGACCCATCAAAGGAACACAATTATGAGTCCCCATCATCGACACGAAACAAGGAATAAGTGGAATGAAATGAATAAGATCCAAGACTATAACAATGGGTCAGACAATGTATAGGTAAATAACTGCAAATAGGACTTGTCTTAAACACTAGTGATACGACTCCGGAGTGTGCCAACATTTGGCCCAACATAGGACTAAAGGTCATGATGACAAAATGGAATAGTCAAATGAGAGGCAAAAATGGATCACCCAAACCCTGGAGGACAAGTGATTGAGTGAGGATATCCCAAACCTGACAAGAAAGCATAAGAGTGTCATGTTCAAGAGCGACATGCTGCCTATACAAAGGATGTTTCATTTTCATTTTTTCCCCCGCTATTTATAGCGAGTGCCCCAATTATTTTTATCACAAGCTTGAAGGGGATACCATATGCTTGTCATGTAAGTTCGTTCTTTGAATGAATCCATCCTAGTAAGTTTTACGAGTCCTATGAAGGAGAAACTCGATCTCATCATGGTGATGAATATTTAGTCATAAAATTTTAATGAGTCCAACATAAGAACAACTCAGTGTCTTTTCCATATTTATAGAGTTTTAAAAAGAGACGAAAAAGGAAACTCCATCTTGTCCCTTTTCACAATTTATCCCTCAAACCCGAAAAGGTAGAAAACAATATTCGAGAGAACTTCTTGACCATATCGACAAAGGTGTACCTTTTTCATAAATAGTCAATCTCAGCCTGAAAAAGGGGTAAACATATACTGAGACGAAGTCAATTCATTTAATTTAACGAGTTTTAAATGACAAGTGCTGGGCAATCTTTTCATGTTTCGAGAGTCAGAAAAGGGCTTAAAGATGACTCCATGGGGGTTCCTCTAGAAAAGAGATGAAACAAAAACTCATTTGAATTAGTCAATGATAATCACAGTCCACCAAAAGGTACCTGTAACTAAACAAGGAAATTCGCCCATCACCAATATCAATAAATAATAAAAATATTAAAAAAATATGGCAAAAACTGAACCCAAAAGTTATAAATAGCTCACAAGTAAAAATATTTTTACCATTTCACCAAATTAAATTTTGATAGTGCATTTGTGCCCTATTTTTCCCGATTTTCAAATGACCAATGCAGGAGATCCGGTGCATCATTTCGCGAACCGTCTGCAACATGTAAGACCTCTACTTGTACTCTTGCATTTCATTGTATTTTTGGGCTTTTTCATGTAGTTTTTGCTTGTGAGTAGGAGGATTTTTAATTTTAAGTCATGTTGGAGATCATTGTGGATTTCCTCATCAGAACCACGATGATTGCGCCCTAGCGTAAAGGCCCTCGCGGTGACATCGCTCTATTAATAAAAATAGAATTGATGGCACCGAGGTGGAATTTTTTGAAGAAAACCCATATTTAAAGAAAAAATTCTTGATTTTGATCCATGAAATTTTTTCTAATTTATGTTTAAATATGTTTTGCAGGAGCGCATGGTTCTAGTATGGAAAGATAGAGGCCATGAGGTCGAAGACCACTAGGCAACCTAGGATCCAGAATTTATCAATGCTTTGAGAAATTGTGGGTTGTTGAAGTTCTTCAAGACCACAAGGTTGAGAGCTCAAATGGAGTTGCTACTGTATTTGATCAGCTTATGAGATGCTGATCGAGAGCTCTTCATAATTAAAGACCAGGACCTAATGTTGGAGGATATTTATTTCATCATCAGATTGTCTAGGAGGGGATAGAGAGTCCAACTGTTTGGATCTCATCCATGAGGTGAAAGTACTAATAGTCTAGTCAGGAGGCATTGCGCAAGTTTAGAGATGGCCATGGGCGGGAAAGTGAAGACAACAACAGTCACTAATATTCCCTTGAGAACTATCTTGTTCACCACAGCTCGCATATCTGGCATGCAAGCTCTCCACAAAGCTTCACAGTCACAATTTGGGTATGTAGTAGATTGTCTGACTCCCACATCTTCAACTAATGTGAGGGACTATTAGATAATATGAAGAGACAACTAACCAAAGGTAAACGAGGGAACCTTAAAAAAATTGGTTTTGGTTCAATACTGGTTACTTTCTTCATAGAGCAAGTGCCCTTGTTTTGGAACTAGTTTGTAGAGGTACCAGATCCTCTCCCCCAGGATCTAAGGCTAGTTTGGTGGAGTCAGCTCATGCCCCGAGGAGGAGGGGGCCAGTAGATGCATTTCCCTCCATATTTTTCAGTTGGCTATGTCACCAACTACTTGTTCTGGATGATTATGCTTACATTGGTATAAATTTTAGATGGGATCTGGATCTACCTCTGCCATTGGGAGAATAGTGGACTAACATAGGTAAAACTTGTTTTTTGATTTTTTCAAGTTTTATGATTTTTTTATAAAAGTGTAACTTAGATGTAACTCGTGATAAATGTTTAGAAGTTGGACCAGAAAGACCACTTGGCTTGTCACTAATAGCACATCAAGTAGCCCATGAGATAGTAGGCACTGACTCTGAGGAAGGGGCAGACCCCTTGGTAGAGATGGAGCGCAACTTGGATGTGATTACTCGGGGGACACCAAAGTATGCTACCATAGACGAGGTGCCACTATGATGGTAGAGGCACATCGTAGGAGTATTAGTGAGACTTCTTCAGTCGTTAGGCTGAGTGATCAGAGCAGTCTCATGTTACCATGAGAATCGTGTGGGCTGATAGCCTTTGTAGTTACTTTTACACATTTTCTAGGCTTTAAAAGCCAAGTGTCTCAAAACACTTTATTTTTTGAGATTTTGTTGTAAACACTTTGACAAACACGATATATATATATATCTAATATATATATATATATATATATATATTATATATATATATTATATATATATATATATATAATATATATATATAATAGATATATATAATATATATATGTTTATTTTCTACTTATGTGTCCATGTATCATGATGATGTGATTGGTTTTATAAATTACGCAAATGTCTATCAAGAACAAAGTTGTTAATGAATCTATTAATGTATTCAAATTGCATGGAATATGTTGATATGTGATAAAATAAAATAAAAAATCCAGTAATTGAACAAGTAGATACATACACAATATCTGTGGATTTCTTACCGAATAATGATTGTTTAACTGTAACACAACGAGTTGTGAATCTAACTTGACAATTAAATCTCTAATGTCAAGAACAACTGCTTCTAACAATAGTTCAATGATTGCATTGTATTCAGTAATATTTTTAGCTGTTCGACCAAGGCATATACCTTGTAAGTCAATCAACTCGCCATCAGGGGCAAAGAGTGCCCAAGCTGCTGAACAAAAAATTTGTGTGCTATGACAAGCATGATTAGGAAAATCAAGATAATGACTTGATGACATCTACAAACTGAGTGGAACATAAGGTAAGAAGAGAAACACATGTCTGCAAAGCAAAAAAATGCACCAAAAATCAAAAAGCACACACTAATGAATTCACACACTAATGTACAAAAAGTCATTACACTAATTTCACGCATAATAATTTTTCAAATACAACCCAATTCAGGATTGTGACAATGCTTTTCCTTCATAATCAACTAGCCCATAGGCACCTTTTTGCAAAACACATTTGAGGATATATGGCCTATGCCACATAGGTTCGAACTTTCCAGCACCTAACGTATCGTTAGCCTGATCATAAAGGAGGACCAGGTCGCCTTCAGAAAAAGTGCGAGGATAAATGATTTGATCAAAATTAGCTTTGACACTTTTCTTTTGGGCTTCAATTACCAACACTGTAATGCGACGGGTCTCGTCAATCCTCTCAAGGTAGAGTAGCTGCTCCTCTTCAATCGAGGTATTAGGAAGAAGTTTGACAACTAGTTTGAGCGAAGGGATTTCGCATTCAATCAGAGAGTTACCTCTAAACCATAAACCAACTGGAATGGAGTGAATCCAATGGTCGTATTTGCGGAAGTTTTGTAAACCCAGAGAGCTAAGAATAGCATCAGATACCAGTCCTTTTTATGCTTCCCAATGGTGCCTTGAAGCATAGTAATCAAAACTTTATTAATTGCTTCAACTTAGCCATTGGCCCGTGGATAGTAAGGAGTTGATCTATCATGACGAAGGCCCAACTGAGCAGTCATCTCCGCCATCATGTACTAAAAAAATGTGATCCATGGTCAGTTACAATGGCTTGAGGAACACCAAAACATGCTATGATGTGGTTGAAGAGGAACTGAGTAGCAGTGATACCCTCAGCATTGAATGTGGGCATTGCCTTCGCCCATTTAGTGAAGTAGTTAACGGTGATGATAATATAGCCATGCCCCCTAACCGAGTGAGGGTTATGTATCATGAAGTCTATGCCCCATTTAGTGAATGGGCTAACAGTAACTACTAGGTGTAAGGGTGTTGGCATGGCACGCTTAATTAAAAATATGACATTCATGGAATTTATGAATAGAAATAATACAATCTTTAAAGATGGAAGGCCATAAATAACTAGCGTGAAGGATATTTTGAGTAGTGGCATAGCCTAATATATGACCACCACAGGAACCATAATGGCAATCATTCAAGACCCATTCAGCCTCTTCAAGTGTTAGACATCTATGAAGAACAGAGTCTACGTCGACTCGGTACAATGTATCACCAAGAATCCGATAGGGTTGGGACTGATGTTGGATGCAAGTCCGTCAAATCGAGACAAATTAGATTGGAAGGTTTGGGTTTGAAGATAAACAATAATATATCCATACCATGGGTCAAGAGTGTTGATGAGAAACAAACTTTCATGAGGAATCTACTCAGTAAAATTAGTAGAAGTGCTTGCAGACGAAAGAGCACATTTCAACTCAGCAAAAACAAGTGATTCCCTTATTTGGTGGCAGTAAACTCAAAATCAAACTCCTATAGGATAAAAATCCATTTGGAGTATTTGGCCCCCAGTAATTGATGAGTCAATATATAAGTCATGGGGTTGCAATCAAAATCACTGTGGTTTTCTATAAAAGGATATAATGATGAAATCTTTGTACAACATGGACTACTGCCAAGGCAAGCTTCTCGACATGGGCCTATTGAGATTCAATGTCAAGGAGATTCCAACTTAAATAATAAACCACATGTTCGTTGCCATTATTGGCATCCTAAACCAACACCATAGAAATGGTATTGTCAGTTGCAACCAAGTATAGGAAATAATTGCATCGATAATTAGCAGGATGTAGGAAAGGAGCACTAATAAGCAAGTTTTTCAAAGATTCAAAGGATTTATGGGAAAATTCATCCCAAATAAAAGGGATCCCCTTCTTAAGCAAGCAAGTAAAACCCTTGGTGAGTTCAGCATAGTTAGGAACAAATCAACGAAGAAAGTTATCCTTTCCTTACAGGCTTTGCAATTGAAGCAAAGAGGTAGGGGGTAAGTTCACAATAGCCTCAACCTTTTAAAGGATCAATTTAGATACCTTCATGGGACACAACAAAACCCAGGAGTCAACCCGATTCAACATAAAAATGCACTTGTGCGGTTTAAGATGGATGTTATAATGTCGACATCATAGAAAAATGGATATTAAGTCGTCTGGATGGTCATTATGCTTAGTAGAATGAGTTGGTAAGTTGTCGAGTTAAGGTTGAACAATGTGTTGAATATCATGAAATACATAAGACATTTCTCTCTGGAAGGTAGTGCCAAAATTTTTAAACCAAAAGGAAGCTTTTTATAGGCAAAAGTGACCCACAGACAGATAAAGTCTGTCTTATGTTGATCAGTAGGTGAGATGCTGATCTGGTTGTAGCTAGAAAAACCATCCATAAATGAGAAAATATCACTCCCAACACACTCATCGGTGATCTGATTGATAAACGGAGTGGGACGTTGGCATTATGACACAGGTTTGGCACTATGATACAGGTGTTGTCCTTGATGGAAACTCACTCAAATATCAAATCACAAGTCCAGGCTCTCAAAATAGTAGGAAATGAGAGATCCGTGGGTTCCTGATTCACAAAGCTATGGTCATTGGCAAGTTCCGCAAGTGCGCTGATCAAAAGGTGTGAACATGTTCATAGGTGTACCGAACAAAAAGCTCGTACATAAAGTACACACACTTTCATGTAGAGAGGAATGCGTGCACGTGGGATGGTCCATGGTATCTAGTCCGACATTTTTGATCCTATGGTTTTGGTCCGTGGTTTTTGCATCTAAAGTATTGAACCCAGGTTTTGGGTCCCTAGTATTGGATCTCTATGGTTTTGTACCATGGTTTGAGTAAGGCCTAGTCTATAAAAAGGAAAGGAGATCATTTGGATTAACACAGTTGTGCTGAATATCTTAAGAAGAGCAAGATCTGAAAATACTGGTGATCGGTTGGTGAGTTATAGCTAGATCAAGGAGAAACCTGAGCATTACAAGACAGATCTGCTGATGGGTCGAGATCTCTTTGGCGCATGATCAGATCTGTAAATCTGATTGTCTGAGGTATAGTTGAAGTCCGATAAATTGTCTATACCCAGAGGTCCAAAGGTGTGACACAGTGCAGGTGCGAAGGTCCGCAGACTTGACACAGCGCAGATGCGGAGGTCCGTAGGCTAGACACAGCACAGGTGTGGAGGTCCGCAAGCTCAGAATAGCATAGGTGTAAAGGTTCGCAGTATAGACACAGAGCAGGTGCGGAGGTCCACAAGCTCGACACAGCGGAGATGCAGATACTCGCAGGTTTCTATTGGTGAAGTTGCAGAATTTTCTTGAAATATGTTTTAGCTGTTTTTGTCTATTGCTGCAGTAATTCAGGGTTCTGAATTGGTGTCTGGTTGTTGTGTGCTAAGAAGTTATTGATTTAGTATATGTACAAGGAAGTTGGTTGATTGCAGATCTATTTGATGTTTGATTGATATTCATGGATCCAGTTTGAGAATTTATGAAACGTGGTCCCTGGAAGAAAAGAGAAGGTTGAAGCCTTCAGTAGGTCAGCACCTACGTACTAGTACTTCAGCTAGTACAAGAGCTAAGGGGGTTGTAGCTCCCTTCCAGGAGAGTCTGGAGAATGAGAGAAGGTTGTAGCCTTCTGCAGGTTGAAGCCTGTGTGCTAGTATAAGACTACACTAGTACAGAATCATTGTAAAAAGAAGTTTCTAACTGAAAGAAGATAGAGACATATTGCAGCAGGTGGTTTTCACCCACATTGGGTTTCCACCTTAGATCTTGTGTTCTTTGGTGTGACTGTCTGCTCTACTTTTTTGTTTATTGTTATATGGTTTTGACACACAGATTAATGATCAACATCTGAAGAATAAATTAAATTATAAGTCTGGAAGGTATATACAAGATTCATTATTCAGATCTGCAAATGTTTTTATAATTTGAAAAGAATTAGATAATACTGATTCACCCCCCACCCTCTCAGTATTATTTTCAACAATTGTTATCAGAGCAGGTCCTTCAGGAAAAGCTTGACCGCTTGAAGGAAGATCTATCATCATGAGCTACTACGAAAAGGAAACATCTATCAGGCCACCGATTTTTGATGGGAGAAACTTCGTCTATTAGAAGTTAAGAATCACTGCCTATATTCAATCTCTTGGTACATAAGTTTGTGATATTGCGGAAACAGGATACACATTTCCATCAGCAACTCCTACAGATGCAGTTGGTAAGAAGCAGTATGAAACAAATGCAAAAGCTGTCAATACTCTATTAGGAAGTCTATCTCAATCAGAATTCGTCAAGGTTATGCAGCTAAAAAGCACAAAATAAATATGGGACAAAATCATTCTGAGCTATGAAGGAGATGAACAGGTAAAATGAGCAAAATTACAAACTCTTAGAATTCAATATGAAAGTCTCAAAATGCATAATGATGAAAGTGTAGCTAGCTATTTCCTACGTATAGATGAGATCGTAAATTGTATGAAAAACTTGGGTGAAGAAATAAAAGAAGTTATTGTGGTTGAAAAGGTTCTAAGATCTTTGTCTCCCAAGTTTGACTCAAAATTTTCTGCCATAGAAGAAAAGCAGAATCTACAGAACCTTGCCATGTCACAGCTGCACGAAATTCTAACTGCTTATGAAATGAGAAAAGGAGGATCATCAGACAGGAGAGAAGCTGCATTCAAGGCTTCAAGAAAAGGATATTACTATGAGTCAGGACGTATGTCAGAAGAAGAGGAAGAATCAAATTTTGTCAAGAACCTTCAACGGGGAACTGGAAGATTCAGAGGTAAGCTGCCTCTCAAATGCTTTGCTTGTGGAAGAGTCGGTCATTATGCTGCAAAATGTCCTCATAAAGATAAATTAGACAAAGGAAAGGAACCTGTTAGATGGAACAAAAAACAGAATGTAAATAAGAAGAGCTATTACACGCATGAAAATAGTGATGGATTGTCAAATAGTGATGAATATGAACAAGGAAATGATAATAGACTTTTGATGGCTTTTGAAGATGATGATTTCTTAGATGCTATAAATGAAGAAGGTCTTTATGAAGAAATTTCTAAACTTAAAGTGTGTTTAGAGGAAAATAATATGATTATAGATACTCTAACATTCCAACTTGCTGAAAAAGATAAACACAATGAAGAGTTAGAATGTGAAAGATGTGGGATAGCCTTATATGCAAAAGGACAAGAAAATCAATGGTACATTGATAGTGGATACTCGAAACATATGATAGGTGATAAAGAAAAACTTCAGTCATATACTGCCTTAGAAAGGGAAAAGAAGGTCTCATTTGGAAATGACACCCTTGCATTCATAAAAGGTAAAGGTTCTGCTCGTTTGAAAAAGAAGGTCAAAGCTGGAAATGTTATGTATGTTGATGGCTTAAAGCATAATCTATTGAGTGTCAGTCAAATGTGCGATCAAGGAACTGAGGTAATATTTCGATCAAATGGATGTATTGTCTGTGAGCTTAACATAGGAAAAACAGTGGTCAAAGGCATAAGAACTCCAAATAATTTATACATATTCAAAGGAGAACAACAATGCTATCTAAGCAAGAATGATGAACACTGGCTATGGCACAGAAGATTGGGGCATCTTAGCTTCCCTCAGATAAGGAAAGCATGCAAATATCAAGCGGTTCATGATCTTCCTGACATCAGAATTCCATAAAATACAATATGCAAATCATGCTAATTTGGTAAGCAAACCAGAAATAATTTCCCTGAGAAGGAAGGATCAGCTAGCAAGCCACTTGAACTGGTCCACACCGATATATGTGGTCCAACTAGGAAGAGGTCACCTCAAGGAGAAGAGTATTTCATATTTTCATTGACGACTTTTCAAGGATGTGTTGGATAGGACTCATGAAGTATAAAGATGAAGCTTTTGAAAAGTTCAAGTCATTCAAAGCTTTTGTTGAAAATGAATCAGATCGTAGAATCAAATGCCTCAGATCTGATCGAGGAGGGGAATTTACCTCATATGAGTTTTTCAATTTTTGTGAAGAACATGGAATAAGAAGGGAATTCTCTGTTGCAAGGACTCAACAGCAAAATGGAGTAGTGGAAAGGATGAACAGAACGGTTCAACAAATGGCTCGTGCTATGCTTGATGAGTCTGGAACTCCCACAACCTTCTGGGGTGAAGCCGCATTTGCCGTTGTTACTATTCTCAACAAGACAAACATCCGGGTAAACAACACTCAGACTCCTCATGAACTTTGGTATGGTAAGACTCCCACGGTAAAATACTTCAAAATTTTTGGAAGCAAATGCTACATTAAAAGGACTGACGAAAATCTTGGCAAGTTAGAACCTAGACGAGATGAAGGCATTTTACTTGGCTACTCTCCCCACAGCAAAGCCTACAAATGTTACAATAAAATACTTGGTAAAATTGTTGAAAGCATTGATGTAGTGGTTGATGAAGAAGGAAACACTCCTAGGTAGGTAAAATCTGAAGATTTCGAAGATGGTGAAGACTATCCGTCAACATCAAATCAAATACATGACGAAGAAGAAACACATGAGGCACCAGGAGAACAGATAAGGATAGAAGAAAAAACTCCATCCAGATATGTTCAAAAGAATCATCCAGAATCTCAAATGCTGGGGCAGAAAGAGGCAGGTGTTCAAACAAGAAGAACCATTTTAGAAGCTTCAATCTATCTAGCATTGCTCTCCTCCACTGTGTTGAACTGGTAAATCCCCTCTGCGGACAGAGGCGATCCCACTAGCCCAACTCGGGTCTAGCAACAATCACACACGCTACACGCAGGTTCCTAATTGCATAAATCAAAAGATCGATTAGAATGATCTACCTGGAATCCAACGCTATTTGTTGCAGAAGAAACGTCGTTCCTGTCCTTTAGCTTTGGCTGGTCACAATCCTTACGCTCCACGTAAACGGACACCTGCACAAGCAAAGAAAAATACAAACACAAGCATAAAATCCAGTACATGCAATTATATTGGTCAGACAAGATATAACTCAAATATCATCAGAAGACACATGAGTGGAACCATAATGATAGTCGTTCATTATTCAATAAAAAAAGAGAAGGATTACAACCAAAGAGGCATGACGTTGAACCCCCTCTGACTGGGTCAGTAGCTAAACATGCCTTGCAAAGTGACCTCTTCTCTCTCAATATTTCGGCAGCATAACTCCTCTATAGCTCTTAATTTTTACTATCAATCCAGCATAATCTTAGCTCACCTTAGCTCTAGCAAAACTTCTTGGTTCAATGCAGGGTGACAGCCATTTATAGATGGAGTAGGAGGAAGTATGCATTGTATCCGGACACCTGCTGAAGATTTGGCATTGTCCCAGAATAGCCACTGGACTGGGTTGTCATGGATAGAAAAGACGACACTCGACCACTATCATGTGATTTTTCCCCAGAGAACTGCATAAGCAATTGAGGAAAAAACACTTCAGTGCACGCTGGCCAAAAATCATGACCAAATTTGGGTGGCGCGGGCTTTGTTCTGTGACAGAGCGTCCATGGGCGCACCCTTTTTAGAGGAACTGAGCCATTGGCATGGGTTAGACACTGTGGACCCGCGCTAATGGAAAAAGGACACTTTTTAGGGCTAATCTTCAAAAGGTGTCTTCAGGGATTTTGAAGTTCATACTTAGGAGAACCCAATGCAAGTGTTTTCAAGATGTGTCACTGGTCACAGGTCCATAAATGTGTCCTCCAGTATGCGAAAGCAAGGGTAACAAGGACGGTGACCAACGGTGACAAATTACTGCATAACAGATGCCCCCTAAAGCATGAGCCTCGAGAGAGAGAGAGAGAGAGGCGAAGTGCTTTACAAGACCATATCTAGCTGCCGCCGAGAACCTGCATTGAGAGACACAATATGATAGTTCAAATACATGATATATGTGGCATGGACGCAACCATCCATAAAGAGTACATGATGATCAAGATCCATAGTATGGGCGCAGCCATCTGGTTAGTATCGATGAATAGACTCAGGTATGGTCGCAGCCATCCAGTGAAAGAGTCATGTATCAAAATCACGCCTGGATTACAATAGACACAATCCAGGGACTTGCGCTCCACCTTGACCCGAACACAAGTACAAATTCAAGCATGTGAAAATGTGAGCTGAAGTCGAACATGCATGAACATCGTCTGATTACCAGCCAATGATGAAAGCCGTTAACAGACGCGAGAGGTACCACCAATAATGACAATGGTCCTCAAGGTACTATAGTTACAGTCTACGGCGTGTGAACGAATGAGCCGATGTCGAACACCCGTAGAGTCATCCGATCTGAGGCCAATGATGAAAACCTCGCGTCGAACACGAAGAACCTGCCATTGAGGCATGCAGGCTCTAAGGTACCGGAAGGGAGTCCCTAGGTCACGTTCCTGGATAATGAGCTGAAGTCGACAGGAAGTGATCTTTGTCGAAGGTGGGCCATAATGTTTCCCACATCATCAACACGAGACGGGAAGAGATAATGTTGTGAAGTAAGATTTATGAACTATCTGACAGAGGTGGTTTCTTGCAGAGGTCAACTTCTCTTTGAACATATTGGTGGCACGACAGTGGAGTTGGCAGTATTTGACGTCAATAGATCAGAGGTCATGATGACGTGGCAACGAGCAAATGAGAGGTCAAATAGGATCACCCATACCCACGGAGGCAAGTGAAAAACAAAGTGAGATATCCCCACCCTGACACGAAAGCAGAGAAGTGCCATGTTCAAGAGCGACATACTGCCGACACGACTAGAATTACGGTTCCAAAATTTTCTTTTTCCCCCGCCATTTCTGGCGAGTACCCCAATTATTTTTAACAAGCTTGATGGGGATAGCATATGCTTGTGGTATAAGTTCAACCTTCGGTCGAATCCAACTTAGTAAAAGTTTAACGAGCCCTAGGGAGGAGAAGCTCAAGTCTCGTCATAATGACGAGTCCAATGTCGTCAGGGTTTAACGAGTCCGACATAGGTAAAACTCGGAGTCTTTTTCATGTTTAGAGAGTTTGAAAAAGACACGGAAAAGAAAACTCTAGAGGTCCTTTTTCGTAGAGTTGCGTCTCTCGGGCCCGAAAAAGTGTAAAATGATACCCGAAAGAACCGCCCGATCATTACGACCGAGGAGTACTTTTCATGAGTAGTGATTTTGACCTGAAAAAGTAAAAAGCGATCAAAACCACGTCGTTTCGTAACCATTAATGAGTTTGAAACGACAAAACCCGGTAATCTTTTATATTTTAACGGTCGATAAAAGAACCTAAAATGACCGCCCCTTAGTAACCGTTTTAACGAGCCAAGAGGGACAACTCGGCGATCTTTTCCGCTTTAAAAGGTCAGGAAAAGAGCTGAAAGCAGACCATAAGTAACATTTTCTTATGTTTTACCGAGCTTTGAAAAAGTTAAGAAGACGCTCGTTTGAACTACACCAGACCCTGTCCATTTAACCAACAGCAAAAAACCTAATTCAACACAAAAATATCCTAAAAATACTTAAAAATTAACATTTTTAATGTATTTTTGGGTTAAAATAGTGTTATAAATAGTAAAAAGGTAAAAAACAAATTTACTTTTCACTTTTACTTTGTAAGTTCACTGTTGGAGGGTTTCTAGTGCAAAATTCCCCTGCTGATTGTGACCGATCCAGGACACCGTTCGAGCCGCCGTCTTCAACAGGTAAGAGGCCTCATCCTAAGCTCCATTTTTATTCCATTTTTTCCAGTTTTCATCCATATTTTAGCTCCTTGCAAGGGGATTTAAAAATTTTTAGGTCCGCACCATTGGCGCGGGTTCCCGGCACGGGACCGCGCTAATGGCGGAAATTTTCCACAGAGGCCGCGCCATTGACGCGACTGTTTTAGAAACAGTCGCGCCAATGGCGCGATCTCAATTTCTGCCAATTTGGACCATCAATCTTTCAATTTTCTTTCAATTTATGTTTTAATATTTATTTAACAATTGAAAATTGTCCTTTGTTTGTAGGATTTTGCTAAAAATGGTGGTAGAATGGAAAGAACGAGAGCACAATGAAGTTGATGCCCTAGCTCTGGAGGATGATGACTGTATGACTGCTTTGAGAGACTGTGGGCTCAAGAAATTCTTCCATACTTCCTACCTTCACGCACAACTTGAGCTACTACGCTTCATAGTAGACGCTTGGGATGTGGAGGATCAGGTGTTCCGCCTGAAGGACCAGACATTGGAATTGGATGTTTCCGATGTCTATTTTATTACTGGGTTATCACGGCGGGGTGCACGTCCTATTCTGATAGGCAGTCGACCTTCTGCAGAGAAGATCGAGGAGGTGAAGGATAGAATATGTCCTGATGCATGTTTTGGGGAAAACAGCAGGAAGGTAGATATAAACACGGTGCCCAACTTGGTCCTACGGGTCATTTTATTTACCATTACTTGGGCGGCAGGGATACAGGCGCCTCATGAGGCCAGCAAGAATCATTTGCTGTTGGCCGCTGAGTGTCTCAATCCGACGTTGTTTGACTGGGCTTCAGCAGTGACAACCAATATCAAACGACAGCTTACCAAGTGTAAGCGGGATGGAAACAAACAGTTTGGGTATGGGTCAATCATTGTGACCTTTTTCTTAGAACGACTGCCGATCTTCCAGGTGCCTGGAGGAATAGTGGTAGATCCAGTGCTGAGGGAACCGAGACTACATCGATGGGCAGAGCTTATGCCCAGGGGAGGAGGGGGCCAACAAATGTCCTAGAAGCCCAAGTTCTTTATTTGGCCCCGACGCCAGATGATAGTCGTTGAGGACTGGCCCTATGCGGGCACTGATTTCATCGGAGATCCTGATCTCCCTCTGCCCGACGGAGAGGATTGGGATGAGGAGCTGGGTAAGAACTCTGTGTTTTTTGATATTTTTATGTATTTTAAATTTTTTGTTAATACATGTCTACGTCTAACAGCTTCTATATATGTATACAGATGTTGGCGCAGAGCAGCCAGCTGATGTGCCCCACAATGTACGTAGAGCACAACCCGCAGTGGATCCTCAGGTAGAGGGTGAGGATGATCTTGTGCAGAACCTCGAGGCACTCACTCGAGGTATCCCAGACTACGGCAGATTGGCAGATGTACCCAGATCTTACCAGAGGCACACGGTGGGAGTGTCTACTCGTGCCCATCGTCTGTTGAGACGTGTGGTGCGAGAAGTGACATGGTATCACGAGCATAACCGTGCTTAGATGCCTAGGTTTCATTTTTGCACATTTTTGAGGAGTACACTGTCAGCGGCTGTATAGACTTTTGGACGTGTATTATTTTTTGTAATGCGCGGGGCGCAAACATTTTGACACGCATATATATATATATAGATATATATATATATATATATATATATATATACATATCGATTTTGGATGGATCTTTTACATGTTGATGATGTTTTGATATGCTATGCAAATGTCTAATACAAATGTGATCTTATGTATCAGTTGCACAACGTACGATCATGTTATTTTTTTTTTTTTTTTACATGCTTATGTTTATTCCTAGCTGGATCTTTCTTCACGTGGTGATGTGTTTTATATGTTATACGACTGTTCGACACACGTGTAATCTAATGTATCTAGTGCATAACAAATGACCCATTGGAATGTATACACATGCAAATATTTTATTTTTTTTGAAAGCTTGAAAACACACATGAAAGTCACGTATGCAAACTGTGCTTTGGAAAAATTTGGGCATGCCCCCCAGCATCATGTCTCAATCCGAGGTACATGCCCCCCAAGCTTCAGTCCATTGAAAATGGGTTGAAGGTTGACATAATAAGTATGCGCTCGAAATGAACGAGCACACGTTTCATTGTTTTAACGAGGTTGACATAATGTTTATGAACTATCCTCGACATATAAGTTGTCTCATTATTTTAACGAGGTTGAGACGTTAGGAAAACTATCCTCGATTCTTGTTTCATTGTTTAACGAGCTTGACACAAGATTAGGAACTATGCTCAACACTTGTTTCATTGTTTAACGAGCTTGACACAAGATCAGGAACTATGCTTGACAATACGTTTGGCCGTGTATTCGACGGCCTCTCGCCCAGCAAGTCGGAAGCAAAGTCTGATGCACAAACAGGGCTTTGCTTCTTCTTCGACTGGACCGTTCATTTTTTAAGGAGCTTGACATAGGATTATGAACTATGCTCCGACCAATCATGTTTCATTTTTTACCGAGGTTGCCACAAGATCAAAACCATCCTCGAGGAAGCCTGTTTCATTTTGTAACGAGGTTGATACAGGAGAAAACTATCCTCACCCCGGACTTCATTATGGGGCTGCCAAGAATGACGCTCCCGATGGGAGGTTGTGTTCTTGGAAGTCGGGACCCAATGCCCCCAAAACACTATGCACGACGGCTGCAGTCTTGGATATAGGCAAGGGAGAGGTAGCCACATAGCTAACCGGAGAACCAGGAGGGGGTGAGAATGGCACCGGGGGGAAGAACGATAACTGATCAATAGTTACAATCCTTCCATTGTGTGGAAAGCAAATCACACGGAAAAGTGAAGAGACGATTGCTCCCAGGGCATAAATATAGTCCCGGCCAAGGAGCAGATGGAAATTGAGAGCACTAACCACTACGTCTATATAGATGGTTTTGCCTCCCAGAGTAATAGGGAACTGCGGGAGGATTCCTAGAGATGGACATGCTCTTCCGTCGAAAGCCAAGAGAGTATGGGTGATCAGTTTGAGTTGCGGGGAACCGAGAGCTTGCCAAGTAGTATATGACATTAAGCTGACCGACGTGCCTTCATCCAAATAGTGCCAGGTACGGCCGTATCATAGGCATGTACAGTAACCTGGAAAGGCACATGGGATGGAAGGCGGTAAGTGGTCAGGTGTCGCCAATCAAAAGAGATCGCTGAACTGCTTGGTAGGGGAATCGTATGATTGCCCCCTTGCTCAAACAGGACCGAGGAAAGATCCGCTGACACAGTTGGGATAAGCGGGTCGTTTTCGGACTCAGGAGAGTCTGACGAGATATGAAGAACCTGCTCATGACGCTCTTCTAGAACAGGGTTGTCGACAGGTGGTCGACTCGAGTCGACACGCTCGCCGACGAATGCCTGGTCGGGAACAGGCTGGGTAGGGCCAGGTTCAGGAAGAGGAGGTTGAACAAGAGAGCGCGTAGCTCAACTTGGGGTTCAGCAGGAGGACGATCTGCAGTTGCAGAAAGACGCTGATATCCAGCGGGGAGTTGGGGTGAGGGAACTGCAAGACTTTCCAAAACAGAGGAGGCTTTGTCCATGAGCGGGCAAAGGTGAAGGAGATGATTACCTTCACAAAGTTTGCAGGGGAATCTTATCTTCCCTTTTCCCTTAGTATTCCCAACAGATGAGATAACATCGCCGTGAGTTTCAGTGGACGATGCAGGTTGGGCCGGATCGCGAGACCATATTCTTAAGACCCTGGGAATGCCAGGACAATCACGAAGAAGATGGTTTTCCTTGCATAATCTGTAAGGAAACTTAACCTTGTGCGGAGGAGTGGGAAGGAGTCCGTCTTCCGTTGTTCGTGGAGGAACAACAATAGTGTTTGTAGTCGTTTTTGTGTTTGTAACTGTTTCCTTGTTTGACTTCTTCTTCTTTGTCTTCTTCTTCTTCTTGTTAGCTACCTGGGTACTTTCACCAGGCGAAGAAGGAGACGTTGAAGTAGGTGTCGAAGGGGTGGGGTCCACCTTTGGTTCAAC